>JAPPVO010004456.1:0-19515 GCA_030407325.1 Camellia japonica
TGAAATGAAATTTTTTTTTGTTGTAAATGATGCTCATCTGGTGTGGATAAAAACTTCAGTCGATCCCATGTTTACCACTTTACCTTTTCCCAATTACATAAACAAAGAGAAATTCTCAATTACGAACTAACAATAACTGAACGACAATGTTTTGACCTTTTTACAAGGTTAAAAAACCAAAATCTTCAAGCTTTTCCAAAAATCTGACTTCAGGGCTTAACCAAAATTCATTTCATAACGGAAGTAGTACATAAAATTGAATTTGTAAGGCTACAACATCGTCCACATGGGAACTTAATGTTTTCGCCCCAAAGTTCGAGTATTTCAGAGTAAATAGGGAGGGACAAACTGAAAATATGACATACGCTAAGGAATGGGTCACTGTTTGTCACTGCTTGTCACCTAGTCATAGGAACACAAATTCTGTCTGTCACCGTTATCCATAACACAGGTGGGGCAATGCTGTCAAATGTGCAGAACGAATGGGTTGATTACCTCATGTTGTTGCAACATTTGCTTCCTTCCCATACGTCGCCTCGTCTCCCGTATTTCGGCATCACCCCAATCATTTAGCCGAGGATGGAGCGTGTAGTAGCCGACGTACTCTTACAGGGAGGGGCAAAACGATCCAAGTAAAATAGCTGCATTATAAGGGGGAAAACATATTTACTATACACTTCCGAGCAAAATAATCCGTATTCGTTAACAATGCATACAACTTACAACACAATCATATGTATGTGTTTATGTGTCTCGATGGCAGAATCCCATGCAGCTTTCCTTTAAAAAGATAAGCTATTCGTGGTTAAAAAAAATGTGGCCCGTACAGGTATATTTGTCATGCTGTTCAATAACAGGTAAGTTTGTAGTTCGCAACGACTGCCATTTTATTGAACCATATGCACAGCAATGGATGAAATATGTAATCGGCATGGTACAAACAAACAACGGTCGATTACGTTACCATTAGAAGGAAAACACATCCAGTTGCCTCGTGCTGAACTTTCATCTTATACTTCCGAACACCTTTGACAAGGAATTGCAGTGTCACCTTTGCCCAATTACATGCCCCATACCGGTCACGTCCTTCACGGCATGAACGAACGACAGGCTCAAGCCGGTCATTGTGGTAGGACACAACATGGCCCCCAACACGTACAGCGCAAACTTTCGCCGAAACTCGTCATCCGCACCATCACTCTCAGTCAGATAAACTCTCAACTGGTTCAAAGGAATGATTCCCTTAACAGCTCCAACCTCTTCGTAGATATTGGGATATGCATCTATTGAACCAGTGAACTGCACGTCATTGCCTTCTGACCGTATACCCAATAAGACATGCACTTCCTCACAGGTGAGCCTCAGGTGACGGCCATGAACAGTCAACGAACACGTGTCGGGATCGAAGTTCTGTACCAACCATTGGCACATGTTGTGATCTATACGGGTACACTTTAACCCGAGGAGGCCACCGAACCCAATATCAATGACTGCCTGCTTTTGTGCTTCGTTACAGCAGTTCACGATATCAACAATTGCCTTCAATGATATGCGGACTTGCATTTTACTCTGCAATGTTATTAACGTGAACATTAATACAAAAAATTAACCAACATTGTGTCGATAGCAGGTCCTCCCCAAATGCAGTTACGAAAACACTAAGCACGTAAGTACCTTTGTAGATTTCTTTGCAACTTCTTCGCCCAGTTCCTTGGCACTTGCCTTAGCCATGTCCTGAAACCTCTTCTTCTCATCACAGGGGAGTTCCTTCCACCTTTCCCCAATATCCTTTCGGCTCTGTAAGTGTTACACCAACGTGACGCACATACAGGACAAATAGGAGCTGTAAGTCCAAAATAATTGTCACCAAAAGTTGTATCACTCGCAATGTGTGCACATTTTCTGGTATTTACATATGTTTGCACATACAAATTACTATTTCGCACACAGTTGAAATAAAAACGGACATGGAATTTTACAAATAATCGGAGTTTATAAGAACATGCAATATGGCGTCTATGACTGCTGGAAATCGCTGAATGCGACACAATAGAAGCACATGACTGGTGTGCGCATGGAATAGAAGTCCATACTTTGCTATCACACACAGTCACGTGTTTCCATCACGGTACTCTACTTACTACATGTCTGCACACTAACCATATTCGGTCCGGGGTTGTCTTCTCTCTCGTCTTTCCTTGAATTGTTGCTGGCTGCAACCATTGTCAATTTCGGCGTAAGTATATGTTAGATATGGATGGATTATATACATATATGTACACAAATCGCAAGCATTGACATTTAGGGACCAATTTTTGACACAAACAAATTTTGTCCCAACTACATAATAATGCATCCGTAATGTCCAATTTTGGTTGCTAAAATATAAGAGTATATTAGAGATCATGACAATAATATCATGAAATGTATCATGAAAATTTTTTATCATTTGATTAGCATTGATTAGTGTATGGTATTTTATTGTGTGTATAATCCAAGGTGGAGAATCTTTCATGATCATATTCATGATATTATTTTCATGATTCCTAGCATTACTCAAAAATATAATAACCACATCATTTCTGCAACAACAATTATAAATGGTCCAAATTATTTTGGCCCTTACTTTTGGTCTCTAAAATCTTAATTTCTTGTGAGTACAAACAGAAATGTGCACAGGCGCAAGCTATGAGTTGAAAATATGTAATGCAGAATTGTGCAAAAATACTGTCACACGTTTCTGACGAGAGGGATTTGTACTGTGAGCCGCTTTGAAGGACACGGATCGAACCTGTAAAAAATAAATGGTCCAAGTGGCCGCTTTCGACGAGGGGGCTCGGTAATGTCAACCCTTTCGATTCGTGAACCTTTGCCACTTGCCTTCAATGTGTTCCTTTGCCTGTAACAATATCAGCGTAAATGAAATTTTGTTCAAGGCCAAATTACATCGGTGGTATGTACGTTTTGTGCATTCTATCATCTTTCGTCGGTTAACTTTAAAGTTAGTCAATCTTGCCTTGCCATTTAAAAAGTTGTGCCATTTTCGTGAAAATGGTAACGTCGTTTTCCGTTGTCACCGAAAATTATGAACTGAAGTGGTTTAGTATAACTCAGTGAATTATGGATTTCACAAATTCTCTCCGCAGAATACGCAACATGTGCCCTATGTGCACATATTCTGGTAACAAATCGACACAGTTTTAATCCATTACACGCAATTCATGGTGCAATTTGAGGCTATCGCAAATGTGTCAAACTCAAATCGCACAACCTCGTGATGGCAGTACATAACGGCACAATATGCCATACACGAACAGACCGTGGTATTTAGTAGGTACAGGAAACATAACCTTGCAAACCTAACCGTATGAAATACTGAACGACATAAACTCACAGTTGCTTCGCATTGTCTGACATGTCGCCCATATCCAATTACGATATTTCCTGCAAAGAATTTAATGCAATATTCATAAGGATGCAGAAGAACGTTACGTTACTCAAATTGTAACAAAACGAATTTGACTGTCAACAACTTACAATCAACGGACCATTGAGTCGTACGTACATTGTACGAGTGGTACTTTTCGTGTATTTTCAAGTACGATATGTTGTGGTTAATTATGCAGATATGGCATGCCACTGTTTTACGAAAATTAATTGCCCATATGTTGTACTCGTTTTATAGTATTTACGACTTGAAGCCAGAATCAACAACCATGCGCACACTTGGAACAGGGCCACATCGGACATTCAACCCAACAGCACCATACGCAACTTACCTTCATGCAGAGAAATAAAAAACCGACTGCACTGCTGAACGAAGAACGTTTACTATGGAACATCAATGGCATATCAGTTTTGTCACCCGTCGTAGTCAGTTTGTCACCCGTGTATTTGTATACCTAATCGTACGTCTGGTTTCAATGACCTAAGGAGGAACAGTTTATTAGTTGAGAAATGGTAATGTCGTGCGAGTGGAACACAGTAGGTCATAATAATAATGTGCTCCGAAATAAAAAATAGACAGACTCACACATGCCCGAGAAAATGGTGACTGTTACCGTCGGCGACCTGGCGCAGTCGAAATGGAGAGACAGAGAGAGAGTGTGTTACTGGAGGTGGACAGCAAAACCGAAATGGAGAGAGAAGGAGGGACAGCAAAGTTGCCGAAATTTGTATGTGGGAAATGGAAATGAGTTGGTGAGATTAGAAAGGCTACGGCATGTGGGTCATCATCAAAAGTACTGCATCTGTGGGAAGCTGTCTGCCGACTTTGGTTTTTGTTCCAAATTTGGGAGGGAAACGGAAACGTACGTGACACTACATAAGGCGAAGTTGGCAAATTGGGAAAAAAAACCAAAAAGTCAAAAAGTTATTACTATTCACAAAAAGTCAAAAATTACGGCAACACAACTCCGAATTATCCTTACACATTAATTTATACAATTTTGTAATACACATTTTTCCATGAAAGTCAAAAAGTTAACCCAAACATCCATATTTTTTTCGTTATTTTTTTAGTTCAATTTTTTTCCTCACTGTTTAAATGAAAATAAATGTTCTTTTTTACTTTTTGTGAAATATGGGTTCCGTTTGCGTTGGGGGTTGAAATGATGTGTGTGAGAGGTGATGTGACTTAAAATAATGTGATTGAAGTCAAATTAGTGAGTTTTTGACTTTTGGCTTTTTGTTAACATGCCAAACCAGCCCTACAAGGTGGTTACGAAGTTGCTATTTTTATGTTATTTTAGTATTTTCTTATTTTTTAAATTTAATTTTTTGTGTTTTCAAAGTAATAGATTTTGTTGTACTTGGATATGATGTTTGTGACAGGAAATTTGCACTGATTATATGTTTGACGTGCCAATTTATGTTACTATTAATTATTTTTGCTGATTTTTTTTCTTTTTGTTTATTTTTCAGAAACGAGGCGTAGCGTAAGGTAGGGGAATGCGAAGTTAAATTTTCGGCCTAGAAATTAAAATTAAAATTTCGTACAGGCCGATGAATAAAATTTCGCAAGGGTAAAATTTCGAACCGACTGGTCAACGGACAATGTATCGCGCGACTAACAGTCGCGCGGATTACAATCCCCGTTTATGCAGCTCGCACGAACAGGGCAAACTGTGTGAATGATGATACAATGGATGGTGTAACGCCCTCAAAATAATACATAAATCCCATTATATTAGACATGCAATGGTATAAAGAAATCAACAGCTTTTCATTCATCAGAGTAATTCTTACAACAGTATTACATGTTAACAACAAAAGCAAGTGCCCTATAGGCTTACAGCTTTCCAAGTTCACACTTGGTTTCACAAAAGAAGAGTGCTAACTCTATACAAAATAAGCCCGTGGCTTGATGTACATGTAATACAACAAAATAATCAAAAACTAAGAGTCTTCAACTCCCACATCCATCCAAGCTATGTCCCTGGAGGTGGCATGCTACCTGTACCTGAAAATGGTGTCCCATATAGGGTGAGCCAACGCCCAGTACAGATATGCTAAACACAATATGAGCAATAACTAAGACATCAGCAGTTCATAAATGTTCGATTACCATAAACCAATCCGTGACACATTTCCGTTACATGACCACAATATTCATATCTCATTTCATTTTTCGTTTCTCATCATTTTCTAAATTTGACATCGACAGCTCAGAACCTGGCCAACCACTTATAAGGGACAGTGACTTATGTTAGACGTTTCCCGTTTTACAATAGATAAACATACTAATTGTATCAACATCTGAACAGATAAGCATACAAGCTGTTTCCACATTTCAACAGATAAGCATATTAGCTATATCAATACTTCCAAAGATAAGCATATGAGCTGTATCAACACTTTCATAGATAAGCATATTGGCTATATGAACACATTAACTGACAAGCATACGAGCTGTATCAGTGGAGTCCATCCCCTATCTCCTCCCAATCAACATCCGGTTTAGAGGTCCATCCCCTATCTTCCCCTAAACCGTGGAGTACATCCCCTATCTCCTCCCACACACACACTGTATATACATATAGGTCATATACACAATCAATCAATACATAACGTTAATGTATTCTATCAGCCGTCATACTCGATGACGTAACCAATCGATTAGTTTTAGTTTGGCTAATCATCATGCATCCGATGCTCGAGCGGCCAATCCCCCGTTCGAGCGTCGGATGCACACTCCCAGCACTTTTGCAGACAGGTTCCCCGCTCGAGCGCTCAACTCCCCGCTCGAGCGACACACACAAACTCCCGCTCGAGCGTCCAACACTACACAGGAAATACTGGATGGGTGTATTCCCCGCTCGAGCGCCCAAATCTCGGCTCGAGCGGACAAGCCAAAATCTGGGCAACTAGACTTGGTTCCTAAGCTCAACCAACCAGTTCCAAATTTAGGATAACAGGGAAGTACAGTAAGTACATTACACAGGATCAAAGGGGCGAAACCAACAAATCTATATAACAAATCGAGGGAATCATAATCCCAATGTATTATGAATACACAAATATTGTGCATTGCATTGGATAGTGTTGTTCGGCCCGTGGGGGCAATCAGGGGACCCGTTTTGAGAATCTGAATCAGTAAATGTGTACAGTTCGTCGCGTACTGCATACCTATGGAAAATCACGTTGACCGAATATCGAAAGCTATCTGATCGGAGTAGTTTTCTTTCAACTGTTAACTATAACACCATCCCATACTTTCTGATATCCGATCAAATTGATTTTTTACAGGTATGATATACTGAATAAATCATAAAATATGAACGGTTCAGATTATCAAGATTGGGCCTAAAAGTAGGCCCAATCTCTCTGCAAAGACGGCCGCAAGGAGGGGCTTGCAAGGAGAGGATCCTCGTACGGGGAAAGGGGGTCCCAATCTTTATTCATACAGTATTTTGTTAGTGATTTTTTGGGTTATGGACTAAAAATTAAAATAAACATTGTTTGGTTTGTTTTGGGGAGAGTTGTTTTTTATAAAAATTTTGGGAGAGAGTTTAGAAATTTCTTTGGTTTGTTTGGTTGTGTATTTTGGGAGAGTTGTTTTTTATGGGAGTTTGGGATGATTTGATATTTTGGGAGAATTTGAGTAGATGTGTGTGAGAAAAAAGTGATTGGGAAGGAGAGAGGAGAGAGAAAAGTGATTAATTGATGTGTAAGAGAGAGAAAGTGATTTTGAAATGTTTTTCAGAAAACTCAAACCAAACAATTTTTTAGAAATTTTTTTCTTCAAAACTCGTCTCCCAAATGCAAACCAAACAAAAATTTTCGTTTTCCCGCTCTGCTATACAGGTTATACAGAGTATACACCTCAATCTCATTCTGCTTCGCGAGCCATAGCTCGACCGCGACCACCATCGGCTGTAGAGAAGGAATTTGTTGACGATAACGTGGGCTTTCAGGCCATAGATGAACCAGGTTCGTCCTCCAAACGCTGAAATCAAGAAGTTATGGTTGTGATTCACAAAATAGATTTGAAATTTGGAAATTAGGTTTTCGAAAATTACTCATTGAAAAATAGGGCTTCGAAAATTACGGCTTCCAAAATTAGGGCTTTGAAAATTACTGTTATGCAGATAGATAAATGGTATGCTTGAAAAATGTGGCACATATTGTGACGAACATTTATGCATGTTAAAGTATACATTTTGCAGAACGTAGTATGAATACGCAGAAACTGATCCAACATAAAATGAAAGGATCACATCTTTGCAGAACATAGTATGATTATGCAGATTGATAATTAGTTGAATGAATGCATATAGTTGTGTAATTTTCAATGTGTGATTGATAATGTGATTTTGCTGAATTTGTTGTGAATCACGCATGAATTGTTGTAATGAACTGCTATCAACTAATGTGTTAGCTGCGTGACTTGAATTAACTATTATCAACATTGATAACTATTATCAAACTGAACTTAAATGTTCATAACTATTACTGAGTTGTTGATAAGTATTTCAGTGTGGTTTGTTCAAAATCACATGTGTCATTTGTTCATAACTATTTCAGTTTGATAACTACTGAATCACAGTCTCCAACAATCTGCCCATAATCATTTCACGTCAGTATGATTTGTTGATAATAGTTGCTTAACATGTGTGATTGATAATTTACTTCACATTGAACTGATATGTTTGTAAAACTGCCATGTTTGTTCAGATTGAAAATGCTATGTGTGTAACATGTGTGTAATTAATCACAGATGCTATGTTTGAAACTGCTGTATTTGTTCAGTTTCAAAATGCTATGTGTGTACATTGAGCTGCGATGTTTGTTCAAATGCTATTACCAGTTTAGTCTGTGTAACCTCTGTGCAAATGCTATTAAACATGGCAGTTTGAACAAATAGATGTTTTCAGTAAAGACACACTCTCTCCCTCAAATTAAACTAGACCTGCTATTAACCCCATCAAACAGAAGCATAGCAGAGCACTACAACTTTGTCATGTATGCAGATTTAAAACATGGCTTCTTCTTCTAACATTAGCAACATAAGAATACAAACGAGGCTATGCAATTGGGGAAGAACCGCTGCCATACGTATTGTCAGAACAATGAGAATGGAAATGAAGGGCGTTTGTTCTTTGTTTGCCCATCAAAATATGTAAGTATGTATTGGAAATTTTAATCCTTTAGTAGTGACAGTAATATTTGTCGTATTCAACTAACTGATTGTCATGCATTGTAGAGTACCACTCCCACTCCCCATTGCAATTACTTCAAGTTCGTGGCTGAAGATGATGAAGACGTTACGTCCAGAATCCCTTCCAACACTAGAGCTGGTGATGCTTTAACAGTAGAACACTTCAACGATGTAAGGACGAGGCTTCATGACTTTGGAAATGACCATGGTCGAAGGCTTGAAAGGATAGAACATATTATCAAAGCGATGGTGTATTTCATTATATTTTCTATCATTTTGTACTTGATCATGTAACTTTTGTACTTCTTTGTATTTTGGGAAATTGAATGGAAGTTTGTACCAGTTTTTGTTGTATTGTACTTCATGATGTAAGTAATGTTTATGGAATGAATTTTATTATGATGTAACTTATGTAACTTACTTAATAGCTTTGTGGAATGAATTTTATTATGGAATGAATGTACGGAATGAATTTTATAAGTTATTATGATGTAACTTATAATGTTATTCTGTAATGAATTTTGGGAAACGTTGGTGTCATTGTAAGAGCTTTGTGGATGCTATTTGGCAGATCTGCGGACGAATTTTGTGGATGGTATGTGGATTCATTTTTGTGGATGCTATGTGGATGAATTTTGTGGATGCTTTGTGGATGACTGAATTTTGTGGGTGCATTGTCACTTATCTGTGGCCTGTTATCTGTTGCAGGTTCTCTTATCTGGGTGCATGAATTTTGGTTGTAATGAACAACTTCTGTTATCTGTTGCAGGTTTGTTTGTAATTAACAGATTTGGCAAATCTGTTATCTGTCAACTAGTATCTGTTTGTCACTTTTCTGTGGGCTCAACTATTATCTGTTAGCAAGTTGAAAGCAGATATAGAATGCGTCGTACATTTCTTCACCATCGTGCTGACTTCTTCATTAATGAATATCAATACTCTGGTTCTGCATGGTCTATTGTATATTTTTTTGTTTGAAGGGTAGCTGATTAGTTCATAACAATGCACAATGGGAGACAAATTGCTAATGCACAGGTTGACCCCATGGGGTATGCTTCCACACAACGGTTGTGTTTGAAAAAACAAAACATTATGTGGCCATATTGATGTTAGAGTGTATGACACCGTTGGCCGGTTGTGCACAATTTTTGTTTGCAATTACAGGTTGTGATTCCAGTCAATGATTCCGACACTTAAACCTTATTGTCCATATTGAACGATTCACAAACATGAAGTAATCAACAAAACATAGGTTAATGATAGTTTCTGATATCGGTCATTGACATTACAAAAAAATTACCTTGTCATCGTACCAACAAAAATCATAAGACAGGTTTTAGTCGAGGACGGTGACCCAAAAAAATACCTTCAACAAAGTGGACATGATGAAGACATTAACGCATGCACCGTTGCAATGGTTAGCAGAGTATGACGGTCTGTTAGTTTGTAAGTCGTTTATTTTCGCTCGACGATGCCAGCTTACAAGACTACGCTTACTATGTCATACACATGTCCAGGTCTGCTAATCCTCGCTCAAATCAACAACCTCGGAGTCTGAGTAATCTGAAAGGTCAGGGTCCGACACCAGTGCAGGATCCTCCATTATAGCCTTGATCGCAGATGCCGGGTTCGATCCATGTATCTTCGACTCTGCCTTTGCGTCCTCTATCCGTGAGTTCCTAATGAGTCGACGAGTCATCTGATCAACCTCACTTTGCAAACGATGCCTAACTTGGGACTCGCTGACATGAGGGAATTGCCGCCGCATTTCAATCGACCGAGCTTTTGTGACCTTCAGAAAAGCACATCGACAGTGGTGTTCACACTGAACTCGTTTGGCAAACAGTGAAACTGGAATTCCAAAATACTTCCCCAGGCAAGCATCTTGTATTGGGGTGCATTTGTAATCCCGTAGAGGTTCAAAACTCCACAGTGGGAACCCTGTTTCAAAAAAACGTCGATCACCGAAGGAATCGATATACCCACCTGCATAATCCAATTCTGGTGACTTCGGTCGGGAGTTGTCAGCCGTTGCAAGTGATTGTCCACGACCACGTTTACCGTGGTGTGCATCCATAGGTGTGAAGGTTCTTGATTGAGTCTAACTTTGTTTTCGCAGGTTCACGAAGAATATATGCACGCAAAAACAACCCAAATGCAAAGGAAACAACACTGGTTGCAAACTTTTTTGTGGTTGGTTGTAAATGTTAAATTACCTTAAACCCGTAGTCATTAATACGTTGGTGGTAGGTTTAAAGATGTGAACACACTTATTGTTGTTTGGTGGCAACACCTACCCCAAACTGCGTAAAAGCAACTTACTGACTGCGGGTATTTCATTTAATAGGTTGGGTGCAGTTGGAAAGGCATATGTATCTGATAAGAGCAATTTTGCTAACCTTTATGGATGAGTAGACATGTAATTGGGTTGGGGCACAAATACAAATGACGAATGTGAATGTATGATGAACTGTGGGTGTGGAAATCAATGACAGTGGGATAGTACTGATGGAAGGTGCAATGCATGTGTGTTGGAAATGCCAAATAATGGACGATCAGGGGTACTGAACGGATGACTTGGTACATGCAAGAAGGAACGAATTTTTGCAAGATGAATTCGGCCAGTTTGAGAAATTAATACAATGTATGTCACAATGCATGAGGTCTTCTGCAAACATACAAGTCATGTACCATATATTACAAATACTTATAGCATAGTGTTGTGTAATATTATGAATCTGTACATTCCTTTAAAAAAGTAGTCAGTAAAATAAACCATACACATATTCCTACAAAATGTCTGATTCGAACAAGATTGAAGCTATTGTTGAAGCTCATGTTGCTCCTGTATTCGAGCAGTTGCAAGCTATCTACAAAAGGCTGAATGAAGTGGACACACGGTTGTCAAGTTTGGAGCGGCAAGTCGGCGCTATCAAGCAGAACGGTGATTGGCTGACCGATGAGAAATTGGCGGCGGACGAAGCGAAGTCTGATAAGACAATGGATGAGGACAGTCAATCAGGTAGTACGGACAACTCTTCAGAAGACGCTGCTGATGATGCAGCATATGTAGATTTGATTTCTTTTTTTTTTAACCTTCCCTGTAAGCCATGAAAGTTTTGTTTTGCTGGAGTCATATGTGCTAATGGGCTGATATATAACCTACCTACGAAGAGTATTGAGTTTTCATTCATAATGTGGTTTCTTTCATTTTTGAAAATTAATTTTCCCTTTTTCGTAATTAAATTATAAATTAACTTCAGCAACAAAAGCAGCCGTAAATTATATACAGTTACAGTCGCATTCATCCGAACAAGAAACATGCGTAAAGAAAATAGTACTAAGTCAGCAGCCACATTAACATGTTTGATCCATGTTTACATTTGACTTGCACTTTGCAGTTAGTCCATATTTACATCGTCCAACAAAAACAATACTGGGGAGCCATAAATAACATCCATATTGAAATCAAACAATAAAAAATTAGTTAAGTCCTATTGCCACCCAAATTGCTGGCGTACTGGCAGCCCAATCCCATCACTAGCCTAGCTTGTGGCATTGCTCATATGAAGGCACTCCCGGTACTCTGCGATCTTTGCATTATTGACATCCATAACGATGTCAACCAACAACTTATGACGCACACAGGGAGCGAACTTTGTACAGAAAGATCATAAGACAAATCAGTTAAAATTGCAGGACATACAAGGAAGGATTTGATTGACAAATGGAAATTAAGCGGTAGAATGTACCTTGTGTGGACCGGGGCTTAAATCAGGTTGCTGCATGAATTTGATGACGAACATCCCACAGTCAAACGTGCTACAAAAATAATTTCACATTAAAGTTGTCGTCAATACTTAATAGGTTCGTTAAGTCAATCATGCAGCATAGACATTAATGTCAGGGAGGGTGTAGACACCCCATTTTTGACCGACCTTAAGACTCAGACGTCACCGATTGAGCGCTCGGTGGTGTTGCATATCGTGCTCGTTCAGAAGCCCCAGAGTCGCGGCCGTGCGCCTTGCCTCCGGACTTCCGAACTCTCTTCTGTGCCTTGTCTCGGTTTGCGAACCAGACTCGGTTTTCTCTGTTTTCTTTCCTGAGGGAAGGGAGTGGTCCTGTAGACCATCTCTCGGTGGCCGTGCGCTACTTTTCGTGGCCGTAGGCCATTTTTCCCATTTCGGAGCCCGGTTCCCGGTTTTCAGAGCCGTTAGGCCGTGTGCCTCGGTTCGGGACCGCCCAACCATCTCCGATTTCTCCGATTTTTGGCATGCATCTCATTTACTCCCATTTAAGGGACACTGGGGGCTCAGAAACCCACTTCGCAGCCGAACACCACTTCCGGTGCCCGGCAGCCCATTTTCGGGATCCCGAACCGCGCGGTTTTGGCCCCGAGCATTCATTTTGCATCGATGTCTGTTCATTTTTGGCAGACACCTCTGTTTGGTCCTTTCGAGGGACACTGGGGTCTCAGATACCCACTTCGCTGCCGAACACCACTTCCGGCACCCGCAGCCCATTTTCGGGATCCCGAATGGCTCGGTTTTGGCCCCGAGCGTTCATTTCTCATTAGTTTTTGTTCAAATTTGGCAGGTATCTCTGTTTCAATACCAGGAAGATCACTGGAGGGTGGAAGGCCAGCAATTATCCCAGATAACCAGTTCCGCTCCTCCGGAGCCCGTTTTTCTCACTTCCGGGCCAATGTTGAACACCCTGGGGGTATTTTCTTCCAACCAAAGCTGCATATCTGTGATGAGGGAACATGGGAGGACCCTAAAAAAGCATGGTCGGCCAGAAACTGTGGAGTTCATTTTTGAGCCTCTTCTTCAAGCTCTATGTTGTGGCTCCTGCTTCAGTGTTGCCAAATTTCAACCTTGGATCCTTGTTCTACACATCTTGGAGGACACAAAAAGAAGGTGGTCGGCCAGAAATTATACAGTTCATTTTTGAGCCTCTTCTTCAAGCTCTATGTTGTGACTTCTGCTTCAGAGTTGCCAGATTCCGACCTTGGGGCATTGATCTACACACTTGGGAGGACACTTTGGCATACTGGTCGGCCAGAAAATCTTCTGTTCATTTTCTTGGGGTGGCCGGTCGGCTAGGCTGAGTGGCTGGCCGACCAGGTGGGGTGGCCGGCCGGCCACCTCCCAGAAATCTACCTGGTCGGCCAGCTTTCTGCTTTCCAGCTCAGCACAGCTGTCCGGATATTTTTGCCAAATATCTCCCCCATCCGGGGGATATTTTGGGAGGGAAAGCTTGGATGCTTTGCCCTCCCCTTTTACACCTTGTTTTGCCTATTTAAAGGAACCAAGGGCTCCTTTGCCTAGGTTAGAACATTTGCCTTCAAGAACACTTAAGCAAAAACCCTAATCTCCATAGCCAAAACCTTCAAAAAAGCTTCAAGTCTTGCTTGATTTCTTCACCAACACCTAGCCTCACCATTCCAACTTTGATTCCAGCAGCTAGGAAGTGAATTTCAGAGGTTGAGAAGCCACAAATCCAAGCCAAGAAGCAAAGAAAGACAAGTCTTCAAGGGTAAGTATTCAAAACCAACTTTTGGGGCTTTTTCTTGATCTTTTTTTATACTCTAATTGGTTGAGAATTGGGGCTCCGACCCCTACTGCTTTTGTGCTCATTTTGAGCCCCTCTACAACATTGTAGAAGGGCTCAACTTCATTTGGCCATTGTATATACTAGTTCCTTCAATATTCATCAAGATCGTCACATTTTTGCATGCTAAAATTAACCTATTTGTGTTGGTTTTTGGGGTCCGACCCATACTTATTTCTTGCTTATTTTGAGCCCCTCTACAACATTGTAGAGGAGCTCAACTTCATTTAGCCATTGTATATACTAGTTCCTTCAATTTCATCAAGTATGCCATATTTTGTATCCAATTTTTGACCTATTTGTGTTTGTTTTTGGGACTTCGACCCCTACTGGTTTTGGTCTTATTTTGACCCCCTTTACATGTTTCATGAAGAAGGTTTGGTCATTTGATGTATAGATTGCATGTCTTGTGTTATACCCTTTTGCGGCTCCATTTTGCCTTCCATTTCTGGCATGTTTTTCTTATGATTTAGAGGCTGCCATCTTCTGCATATATGCTTATTTTTAGGTCCTCTTTAATGTTGTAGAAGAAAGTTTGTCCATTTTCATTTTCTATATACCACCCCCCCTTATAATGCTCTTTTGACCATTAATCTTGCGAGCTATTATTGCCATATCTATGCTTGCATTTTGGCCATGTTTATTACTGAAAAAATGCCATATTTGGGACTTCCTTGCTACTGTTATTGCTTCCATGATCATATTTTGCATGTTTAGCATGGCCGTAGGCCATTTCGGGGATTAATTTCACATTTTCGGGATGATTGCATGCTTCGGTTGTTATTCCGTATCATTTCGGGGCTGTTTTACATCATTTGTGAGTGCTGAAATTCCATTGCCATGCTTGCATATCATTTCCCATGTCATTCTGCCTTGCCTCGGTTTGCGCGCCCGTGGGCGCGCACTTCGAGGCGCTCCGTTTTCGTCACCGGCATCTGATGTGAGTGTGGCTGAGGCCCTCTCATGTTAGTGTAAGCCCAATCTACATTTTTTATGCCTGTATGTCATCGGCTCGGTGTGCGTGCCTGTGGGCACACATTTCGAGGCACTTCGGTTTTATCCGATTTCCTCATTTTATCATCGCCTCGGTGTGCGTGCCTGTGGGCACACATTTCGAGGCACTTCGGTTTTATCCGATTTTCTCATTTTATCATCGTCTCGGTGTGCGTGCCTGTGGGCACACATTTCGAGGCACTTCGGTTTTATCCGATTTCCTCATTTTATCATCGCCTCGGTGTGCGTGCCTGTGGGCACACATTTCGAGGCACTTCGGTTTTATCCGATTTCCTCATTTTATCATCGCCTCGGTGTGCGTGCCTGTGGGCACACATTTTGAGGCACTTCGGTTTTATCCGATTTCTCATTTCATCATCGCCTCGGTGTGCGTGCCGGTGGGCACACATTTCGAGGCACTTCGATTCTATCCGATTTGCATTTCACATCATTTTCTCGGTATGCGTGCCCGTGTGCGCGCATTTCGAGGCACCCCATTCTCATAGCATTGTGCATGTTAGAATTGTATATTAGTTGCATTTCATGCATATTGCATCATGTTCGGGATAGGAGTTAGCCCGGACACGGGAAACGAGGCACGTTTCGTACTCCGAGTGACGGAACGGGTCTCAATTCCCCAGTCACCGACGCTCCGGATAACCCATGACGGAGTTAGGTTTTCATTGTAGCATTCATGCATTCATTCTACAGTGAGTTGTGCAATCCGATTCCTCGGCCATCATGCATCGGTATGCGTGATTGGTGGCACGAGAATCGAGGCATGCATATATTTGTGAAATACATTGCTATGCCCTTTTCCTGCTCTCTGTTGCAGCAAAATCAAGGATCAGCAGTCTTCCGAAACCTGGCACGCATTTCGAGAAAAGTGCAAACAGGGCTAATTGGGGCATCCCAGTGGATTTCCGCGCAACACAGTCCAGCATACATCATTCATCAGAAGCGAGGCAGTCCCCGGCTTGCAAACCGATTTACAGCTCTCTTAGTTTAATTGCTAACTACTTAGAAATCTGTAATATTCTTTTATTTCGGACTGTATTATTATTATTCGGACCCTCTGCGCGAGGGCAATGTTTTAATAAGGGTGTGTGAGTGCGATGTATGTCTTCCAACCCCCATTTCTTTCTCCCTTTTATTTATCCGCTTATGATGGTTAGATATAGGGCATATTTAAATTAGCATACAGTATGATAGCATGTTGCATCATTCATCTGTTTTGCACGCACCGGGCTCGGCGCATCATACAAACTGCATTTGTATTTCAATTCCAAATTGAATACATGTTAGCTGTAGCATTTCATATGCCATGTTTAGAATAGCCGAGCCTGCTATAGTTGCATTTTGCATGTGTTGCATTAGGCATTCTGTATACTTAGGATCCATGCATGATTTCTAATCGGTTCCTGTTTTGGCTTGGAGTACTAGGTGAGTTTTTATGCTTTAGCATCCTTGCATGCGTGTGAGTGTTGCCATGATAGCATGCTTGCCATGAGGCTAAGTGCTTAAATGATATAACTGCCTTGAATGCCTGTGGGTGAAGGTTGAGTTATTTGAATTGGGACAGTGCATTGACTGTTTGTTTTAAGCCCGCTAGATAGTGGCAACATCATGTTTTCTAAGCCCACCCGAGGGTGGCAAATCCGCATTTTAGCCTACCTGCGGGTAGCACCATCACACAATTTTCAAACAAACAAACATGAGATGTTTTGTTCCAATTCAGACGACCCAGTCTATACTTGTTTGCTGCGAGCATCACATAGTAACCTAGGCTAATAACCGGAATAAGAGCATACAATGTTTTCCAAAACAGATATCATGGTTAGTAGAGGCCGGTCTTTGACCGGGCGAGCGGGGGTGCTCACGATGTGACCTTCCCCAATCGTACCCAAGTTCCCGAGCCAACTTTGGTGATGACGGACACGTGGCCTTTTGGCACCGAGTCAGGGTTTCCTAAATTTCCCATTTTAAAAAAAATATTTAGGTGGCGACTCTGTTATCTGGCAAAGCAGTCCATGTTTGGCACTTCTTTCAAAAAAAATCTGTTTTCAAAACGATTTGCCGGATTTGGACTCTTTGGTTCAAGATTAAGAACCGTGACATTTGAGTCCTTGAACTGTAGTGACCCCAATATGAACAGAACGGGACCTAACCCTCCCGGGGCGTTCGGGGACGTCTACAGTTTCTGGCGACTCTGCTGGGGATTTAGAGAACTTGACTCGAACTCATGATATCTGTTTTTGATTACACTTGTGTGTTTCTTTGCATTGCATTTGCATTGGTGCGCCTAGGAACATCGTGTTTGCCATATGCCATTCCCGAACGATTTGCCGGAGGCTTGTCTTGTCAAGTCATGTCCGTAAGGCTGATCGGCTCTGGGCTCTGACAGCATGGGAACACAAACCCCGGTTTTACCGGGGCACCCTTTTTTGACCATTCGACCTAGTGCATATTCGGATCCATAGTGACCATTCCAAATTAGGACAGGTTGCTTACCCGTTTATAGGTTGCTTGAAGGCCGCTGCGTGCGTAGTGAAACCCTAGTTCCTGACAAAATAGGACAGGGAAACCCTACCCCAACATAGGGTGTTTTGGCTCTCACTTATCTGTTATGTGCTTGTTAGAGTGTGTCTCTACAGGGAATGCATGTATCAGTTTGCGAGTTTGGGCATCAGGCCTGCGGGCACCAATTCAGTATTTTGGGTATCAGGCCTGCGGGCATCAGTATTTGGTGGAATCAGTTGTACCTGAGGGTATCAGCTTACAGGCGGAATTTTGAGGCAGAATTCAGTAGAGAGCACACTCATTCAGCTTTGTTCGTATCTGTTATTGTGAAATCAGGCTGAGATGCTGTCCGTTTTCTCTTTTGCTAGGCAGTCCTGGAACCATAGCTTCAGAAGGCTCCGATATCCCCCTACATTGGACTAGTGCTGATAGACTTTGTTAGGTCAGAAATTCAATTCAAGGGCAACCAGTGTTCTTTCGCTGAGGCAAGGCAAAGAAGGGCCATACAGGGCTCATTGGCTCATCTGATCCGTCAGTCACCAGTCACATCACCCTTGTTCAGAATCAGCAGCCCGTGATGGCACAGGGTTCGGAAGAATTTGTAGCCGTGGTAGCAGCGTTGAATCAGGGAACCGCCATGCAGGCTGAGACCAGTATTGAAACGCAGCGCCCATCTGGGGCATCTGCCTCACATCCAGCTTTGGGACCCCAGCCGAACTTTGACCCACTTCCGCCAGTTGAAGATTTGCTGTGTCCGAGTCCTCGAGAAGGGTTAGCTCAAGCCCAAGTTTTCAGACCCATGGTGCAGCCTAATGAGAGGCGTTATCCCCTTGATGCTAATGACCTCGATTTGACCGCAGTGAAAATTGCGAACCTTGAGAAGCAATTCAAAAAGGCACAGGGCCTTAACTCCATTCCCGACATTGAGGATGGGCACACTGAGTCTGCCATCCGGCTCCCAGACAGATTCAAAATGCCACATATTGACCGTTTCGACGGGTCTGGGGATCCAATGGTACATATCCGACTTTTCTTGGATGTCCTAAAGCCGATGGGTCTGACTAAGCCACAGAAACTCTCTCTATATGGCAGAACCCTGTCGGGTGTAGCAGCCAGTTGGTATGCCAAATTGGAGGATACAGTGAAGCAAAACTGGGAAGAACTGGCTGAGGCCTTTGTCGATCAGTATTCTTACAATACCCAAGTTGAAATGACCATCCAAGAGCTTGAAGCAACCCGCCAAAACCCAAAAGAGCCTTTTGTGAAATTTGTTGCGAGGTGGAGAACAAAGGCAGCACAGATAACAGATCGCCGCCCTTCTGAGAGGGATCAAGTGCAGATGATGGTGCGAAACCTCGAGCATGATATGTTGCAGAAATTGATAGTAGCTCCGCTATTCACTTTCAAAAGTTTGCATGAACTGGGGGTCCAGGTCGAGAATGCGTTCAACAGTGGGATCATTCCCAGAACAAGTGAACCGATAAGGAAGGTGATTTCAAGGAGTACCAATGCCGGAAGTAGCACTATTTCCGAACCCATTGAAATCAATACAGTCGCCACAGCCAACCCCTTTGCCAATCCAAGCCTACAAACAGCCGACCCAGCCCGAGCTCAGGGCAGAACTTTCACCCCTCTCCATATGAGCCTAACTAGCGCACTAAAACTCCTGAGGGAAAGAGGGCATCTCAAACCCCTCGATCCTCAACCTCTTCCTGACCCACTCCCAGCCA
>JAPPVO010004457.1:0-32750 GCA_030407325.1 Camellia japonica
CCAAAATAAAGAACTAGTTAGTAATCAATGCATGATCCTAGTTCATGTTAAGATGGCTAATGCAACACATGCAAAATGCAACTAGAAATAGGCTCGGCTATTCTAAGATGGCATATGAGATGCGACAACTCGATACATGTATTCAAGAAAGTGTATTGAAATACAATACAGTTTGTATGATGCGCCGAGCCCGGTGCATGCAAGACAAAATGAATGATGCACGCATGCAAACATAAGTATGCTAATTGAAACATGCCCTAAAACTAACCATCAAAAGCTGGTAAGTAAAAGGGAGAAAGACGTGTGTTGGAAGACATGCATCACACACATGCACGCTTATTACAAAATTGTGCCCTCTCGACGGAGGGACTGAAAGAATAATACAAACCATCTAATTAACTAACTAACAAACTAATTAATTATTACACAATCAAATGAATAACTAGCTACAACTAATTATTACAACACTTAAATAATTAACAAATTAATTAAGCTACGAAAAACAATAAAGAGGCCTCGAGAAGAGGGACAAATGCATATTCGGTCGGCTTCGCTCGGAAATCCGTTGCCATGCCTCATGTTGCCTCTGTTTGCACTGCTCTGTACCTCTACAAAGTGTGAAAATTCCCAACACACTTCTGATTCACCCCATGGGCACTGTGGGAGGCCATCGGCCAAAAATCATGGTCATCAGCTAAGATAAACAGGTCATCGACCAAATATGAAGCCATCGGCCAAACACTTGTAGCTGACCGGCACTGAAGATGGCCGATCGGCCATCCCTTCTTGTAAAATGCTCTTTTGCTGCAGTAAAGGACAAACAGAGCATGGCAATGCATTCACAAGACAATGTTTGTAGCTACACCCCTTATCATGTTTGAGACTCAAAGGAGTGTAGTTCTCGACCCTCGGACCATCAATCGCACATTTCAATGCATGATGGCTAAAAGAGTCAAGTGTGTAATTCAATATCAAATGAAATGCACAAAACACATAAGGGACCTTAACATCTATCATGTTTGATCAAGAGGCAAAGCAATGCACACACAATGCAATGCAACCTAAGCATGCAACAACGTGCAATGGAACTAATATGCAACAACATATAATGTACTAAATATGTAACAAGCATGCGACAACATGCAAGGCAAGATGGATAAGCATGCAATAACATGTCAATTAGCAAGCATGTGACAACATGCAATATGGCAAGCATGCAACAAGCATGTAAGCATGATGTAAAGTAGCAACTTTGAACAACATGGTAAATGGACTTAAACTAAAGATGGATAGACCTCAGCCATGCCCAAAATCAGTGGCCAAAGTTATGAATTGGAAGCATGAAAATGCAAAACAAACATGCACATGTAAATGGTCCAACACCTAGGCATAGGAGGGCAACCTTCAAGAGCACTTAAAATGGGACAAATATGGACATGTGACAAACATTGTAAGCTCTGAAATCATGCATGAAAAGGTGTCAAACCAACTAAACAAAGCACGCAAAGCATACAAGAAAGCCCAAAGCTTAAGGCTAGCCAAGGGACTCAAACCATGGCCACAAGAATCAAGCCCCAAAGGGCCAAGGGCATCCAAAACAGTCCCAAGGCAGGTCAAGACAAGACCAAAAACATGCTCGAAACTAGCCGACACAAGCTAGAATACAACTCCAAAAGGCATGAGGCATGCAAGGCTACAAAGGGTGTTACACTACACCTATCAAAACTAAACATGGCATGAATTATCCAATGAAAAACAGAGTTATAGCATGTCAAAATAAGCCCAAAAACCCACTTAGATGGCATCCCAAAGACCTAAGCATGGAGGCATGCATAATGATCCATTCGTGAGGCATAAAACATCAACTCTTTAAAGAATTAAAGGAGTGATAAGTGCAAGCATTTGAGCATGAAACATGAACTGAAATAACATTTGGAATGATGCCAAATCATAAGAATAGTCCAAATAAAGCATACTAGTGACTTGGACACTCAAAGCTAACAAGCTAGAATGCCTTATGGCTATACAAAGCGTGGCATATATGATCAAAACAACACAAAACAGAGATCAAGCATGGTAAAACAAGGCTAAAAGCTTCTTTGAGTTGAGCCAAAACATGCAAGAAACATGGTAGTCTAAACGCAAGATGCATGTTAAGGCAAATGAGAGGATTGCAAGACAAGTACATGAAGCATGTAAGAGCCAACTAAACCCACCCAAAACAGAGTCATGGCATGCTAAAGCAACACCAAAAACCCACTGAAATGGAGTCAACATAAGCTAGAAAGACATGCTCAAACATGAAGCATATAAGACTAGTTTGTGTGATTTACACTACAAGTGTATAAACCATGCATGGAGTGATCAATCCAAGCAAAAACAGTGATAAGCCTCAGCAAAATAACCACAAATACATGCTAATATACAAGCTAAAACAAACCTAACAAACATGCTCACACATGAGGCATTTAAGGCAAGTATTGAAGACACAAGGAGAGGGGATGACCCTCTCCTTTGTGGGACCTTAAAACACTATCCCCACCACTGAAATCCCTCTGGATTTCAGTGGTGAGAAGGCCAAAACAAGGTGATCCCGAAGCTCACAGAGAAAGCACAAAAGCAAGGCTAAACAAGGCCTAAGGAGGGTAAACAACCCCAAACACAAAAGTGACCTTCAACAAAGGTCTTAAGCATCAAAAATTAGAACTTTTTTAGTTTAGAGTTAAGCTTAAAACAATATGCAAATAGGTCTAAATGCTTAAGCAAGAATGGAGGATTAAAAGGTTAAGAGCTCACCCTTGTAGAACCTCTTCAAGAACACACCTCCAGTAGGTTTTTTGAGTTCAAACCAACCCCAGAACAACAAAACCAACTCCTAAGGATCTCAGCAACCAAAGGATGGTGTGTTACTAGGTGTTTGTGTGCAATAGTAAGACAAAATGACACTTTTGAAGCACAAAATAAAGAATCAAGGCAAGATAGATACAAAACTATATCTATCACTCTAACCCTAATTTTTTGAACCTCTGGAAAGGGAGGAGGAGCTCCCTCTTTATAGAAGTTCAATTCCTAAGCTTGTTGAGCAAGCTAAGCAATTGAAACAAATCCCTCCATACATTGAGGATGTGAATTGTGCATGCCAGCTATGACAACTGGCATAAAATATCTACATAAAGCAGATGAACAGGGCTCGGCCAGAAAATATGGCCGATCGACCAAAAAAAGTGTCGATCGGCCAACACTTTTGGCCGATGGCAAGAAAACAAGGCCGATGGCTTCATGCCTTGGCCGATGGGTTGAGGGGATAGCCAACAAGCCACCTCTTCCCTCAGAAGCAAAAACACAAGTCCTTGGTCCACAACCAAGCACAAAACAGACAAGTTGAGAGATCTTGAGGCAAGGCGCATGGCCGAGACCTCCGGGAACTCAAAACGAACACGAACATGGATGATCATCGAGTGTTCAAACGATGACGTCCAAGTCTTGAGGACGGTCAAAAATGGGGTGTTTACACACACCTAACACCGAGAAGTGAAAGGAGGTTCAAACAGTACAGTGGTAGTCCAGATCTAAGGGTTGTGTTCCCATCGTGGCAGAGCCCGCAATCGGTCAACCTTTTGGCAAGCTTTTCCAAGCAAGCCTCCAGCAAACCGTCCAGGAATAGCATATGGCAAACACAGTGACTTAGGCACACCAATGCAAATGCAAATGCAAAGAAACACATAAGTGTAGATAAAAAGTCATGTCATCAATTTGAGTCAAGTTCTCTAAATCCCTAGCGGAGTCGCCAGAAACTGTAGCTCAACTTTTTCGCACCTCCCTTTCAAAAGGTCGAAAGAAGCCCTACAGTTCAGACTCCCGCGGTTCTGAATCTAATCTCACAGGTGCAATGTGAAATTGATAAACACCAAAGAGTCCTAATCTGGCAAATCATTTGGAAAGTTGATTTTGAATCAAAAATGCCAAAATTGGACTGCTTTGCCAGATATAGAGTCGTCACCTAAATATTTTATTTTTGGAAAAATTTAGGAAACCCATGACTCATGCCAAAGGCCATGTGTCCGTCATCACCAAAGTTGCCTCGACTTGGGAACTTAGGTACGAGAGGGGAAGGTCATGAATTGAGCACCCCTGCTCACCCGATCAAAGATCGGCCTCTATTAATTATGATATGATTTTTATCAACGTTATATGCTCTTGTTTCGGTTATTAGGCTAGCATTACTATGTGATACGCACAAGCAAGTATAGACTAGTTTGCCTGAATTGAAACAACTCAATTTCATATTTGTTTTGCGAAAAGGGTTTGATTTTGCCACCTCAAGTGGGCTTAAAGTTTGCGAATTTGCCACTTAACAAAGTGGGCTTAAACATGCATTTATTGAATTATTCCAATTCAAACAACAAGCCTTCATCCACAGGCATTCAAACAGTTTAGCAAGTAAGCACTTAGCCTCATGGCAAGCATGCTAGATATGACAATCACTCACACTCATGCAAGTATGCTAAAATATTAAAAACTCGCCTAGTACTCCCAACCAAAGTAATTAAAAGAGTTACAAAAAATGCATGATTCCTAACAATGCCCAATGCCAAATACAACGCATGCGATATGCAATTACTAGGCTTGGCTATTAAGCATGGCATATGAATTAATTCAAGGCATGCCGTCTAAGCACGTATTCATCAAAGTATTGAAATGACAATGCAGTTAGAATGATGAACCGAGCCCTGGTGCATGCAAGACAAGATGAATGGATGCAAGCATAAGGTATGCTAATTGAAATGTGATGCCCCTAATCTAACCTTTAAAAGCAATTAAATAAAAGGGAGAAAGACGTGGGGTTGGAAGACATACACGTTATTACATCATGCTCTCACGAAGGAGAGTCCAAGTGAATAACTAAGCTAAGCTAATTAAGCTAATTACTACAAACCAAAATGAATAACTAGTTAAACTAATTAACTAATTATTACAACAACAAATTAACTAATTAGCTAACTAAATAATTAAATAATTACAAAACAATTGCACCTAATAATTAAACTAAGTAACTAAACTAAGCCGATTAGCTGCTTTTCCTCGGGAAATGAAAGATGTGCACCCGATTAGCTGTATGCTCGGTTTCCACGCGAAAAGACCTCCACTTTGCTCTCGAAAGCCTCTGTTTGCACAGTTGAACATTTCAAGAACCATTTTGCTACACCTTACCAATACTCTGCTGAGGTTTGCATCAGTGGCCAGCCGGCCACTGGTGAATGTTGCCGGCCACCTGTCGGCCATGAAAATGACTTGCCGGCCATGGATGGTGGTCTGCCGACCATGGAAAGTGGCCTGCCGGCCACTGATGCACTGGTTCATCTTGCTACAATAGAGGACAAACAAAGCATATACAGGGTATTTTCAAGGATTGTTTGCACAACTCACCCCTCTTTTTCATGAACAAATCCAAGGAGTGATGAAATTAAGTCACAAACCACCAACTCAAGAAATTTCATTGCATGATGGCTTGTGATTCAAGATGTGCAAGTTCAATAAATGCAAAATGAGACACAAACCTCCTCCTTTTCATGAAAGATCAAGGGAAGAAGTTGACCTTGGAGACTTGGATCATTTCATCACTAGCAAGTATGAAATGGTCCAAGTTCCATGTGTTCAATTGACGTCCGATTGAACACCACAAGTTATTATCTTGCTCATCTTTTAGTCTCAAGTTTTAGTTTCTCATTTTAACTTACCAACCATCCTTTAATCAAATTAATTCCATAGGTAAATTAAAGTCCTCTAATGGAAAGAGGGCTCAAAACACAAGTTGCTTTAGGTATGAAAGAAGCATCATACCGTTGGTAATGAACCCCCTAAGGGATTAAACCATTAAGTATGAAACCTCAATTTCGCACTTAGGCAAGCAAGTGACTTGAAACCACTTTCAAAGCAAAATTAAAAGCCAAGAAAGAAGGGAGGTTGCAGAGATGATTAAAGCTGAAATTAAGTATGAAAAGCACTAAAAACATGCAATCAACTCAAACAAGTAGTGTCTGAAGGCTTAAAACACCATGCTTGTGAGGGCTATTACACTACAACTATGCAATATATGATTCAAATGCAATAACTAACCCAAAACAAAGTTAAAACAGTCCAAGATAGAGCCTAAAGCATACTGGAATAAAGCTACAACCAGCTAGAAAAATAAGCTAAAGCATGGCACCAACTAGGCTAAAAATAAGACACAAAGAGGGGAGGCTACCCCCTCCAAATCTGGACTTCAAAACCTGATTTTTACCACTGAAAATACTCTTAAAATCAGTGTTTAATGGCCCAAAAAAAGATAGTTTGAAAATGGGAAACAAAGGTGACATGGCCTTACAAACAAGAAATGAAGAGGGGTGTGTAGACCGCCCGAACTTCCTTCGTGCGCCCCCCCTTTCGGAGAGGGCGCAGATTTGGGTTCATAGCTACTACAGTTCGGACTCCTATCACGGTTCTATATCTAGTCTCACAAAGTGCAATGTAAGACTGATAAATCACCAAAGAGTGTAAATCTGGCAAATCGTTTTGGAAAATCGATTTTAATCAAGAAGTGCCAAACATGGACTGCTTTGCCAGATTACAGAGTTGCCACCTAAATATTTTGTTTTTTTGGGAAATTTAGGAAACCCTGACTCGTGCCTAAGGCCACGTATCCGTCATCACCAAAGTTGCCTCAACTCGGGAACTTGGGTACGAGGGGGGAAGGTCATGAAATGAGCACCCCTACTCGCCTGATCAAAGGATCGACCTCTACTAATCATGATATGTTGTTTTGAAAACACATGTGTTCTTATTCCGGTTATTTAACTAACTTACTACGTGATGCGCACAACATACAAGTATAGACTAGATCACCTGAATTGGAACAAAACAATTCAATGTTTGTTTTCGAAAATGGTTTGAATTTGCCACCCTCAAGTGGGCTTAGAAATGCGGAATTGCCACCAAACAAGGTGGGCTTAAAACATGATGATTTGCCACTCCAAGTGGGCTTAAAACTCACATTTTGATGAATTGTTCCAATTCAAGTAATGAAGCCTTCATCCACAGGCATTCATGCAGTTATAGCAATTAAGCAAATAGCCTCATGGCAAGCATGATATCATGGCAACACTCACACACATGCAAGGATGCTAAAGCGTAACACTCACAATGTACTCCAAGCCAAAACAGAAAACTAGTTAGAAATCATGCATGATCCTAACTATGCTAAATGCCTAATGCAACACATGCAAAATGCAACTAAATAGACTCGGCTATCTAAGATAGCATATGAATGCAATACTTGATAACATGCTTTGAAACACGTATTCAAGTAAGTATTGAAATACAATGCAGTTTGAATGATGCGCTGAGCCCGGTGCATGCAATACAAATGAATTATGCACGCATGCAAGCATAAGGATGCTAATTGAAAAATGCCCTAAAACTAACCAACGAAAGCGGTTAAGTAAAAGGAAGAAAGAAGTGGGGTTGGAAAATATGCACACACACACGCACGCTTATTATAACATTGTGCCCTCTCGAAGGAGGGTCCGAATGAATAAGCTAAGCTAATCTAAGCTAAGCTAAGCAACTAATCTAATTAATCTAATTAGACTAATTATTACAACCAATAAAGAAATAGCTAAACTAAGCTACTTAATTATTACAACACTTAATTATCAACAAATTAATCAAATTACAAATTCATGCTAACTAACAAGGAAATGCATTAAACAATGTTGCCTCAGCTCTGTTGGAAATTAGAAGATGCATGCCTCGGCTCCCGTCCTGAAAAGCTCTCCAAATGCTCTTTAGAGGCTCTGTTTGCAGGGTGTCTTCAAGGACTTGCTGCTGAATCTTACCAAAACAAAGCTGGGGAGTGCACCAGTGGCCTACCAGCCATGAGGAGTTGCTGCCGGCCATCTGCCGGCCAACAATGAAAGGGTGCCGGCCATCAGTGAAGCACTGCCAGCCACTAGTGTGCTATGACACCAAACTACAACATAGCACAAAACAGAGGAAATTGAGGGTCTCCCTAGGGCATGTATGTACTATGCCAGTCCTTCTCATCTCAAAACATCAAAGGAGAGGCACCATTGGATCCAAAACCACCAATCAAGCATGCAATGCATGATGGCCAAAGATCCAATCTTGCACACATTTCAATAAATGCAAGACAAACAAGACTCTAAGACCATTACTTTATCATGGAAGATCAAAGGCAATGGAGACAAAGGGGGTTAGCTCACTTTCATCACTTTGAGTATGAAGTGGACCAATCCACCTTGTGTTCAACATAACGTCCGGTTGAACACGATGCGATACAAACAACATGCTATGCAAACAACATGCTAATCTTGGCACATTTTACTTGATTGATTTTGTTTACACATTTTAACATTACCAACCATTCCTTAATTGATTTGTCCAAATATGAAAGTCCTCTAATGATAAGGGGTCAACCAAAAGGGGAGTTTAAGGCATGAGAGGGATGATGCCTTTGACTAGGAGGAACCCTCAAAAGAGGGTTAAAGCCATTTGGGCATCAACCCTGCCTCATGTTTAAACATAACCTTAAGACCAAACAACCCTCAAAGCAAATTGAAGAATGAAGAAATGGGGAAGGTGGCAACCATGCAATGCATGATATGGCATGAAACGCAAGACTCTAACATGCAAACAACGCATGCACAACATGCTAAGAGACTTAAGCATTGAAACTAGTGAAGGACACAACACTAGGACCATGCAATACCATACTCAAATGGCCAAACCAACCATGGACAAACCTTAAGCATGCCAAAATAGTGGCCAAAATGAGCTGAAATGATAGCATGAAAAGCAAGAAAAGGCATGCTCAAATGATGGCTCGCAAGCAAAGCGTAAGGCTCAACACTCAAAAGCACTTAAAGAGTGAAATATGTGAGAGTATGACAATAACATATGTTCTGAAATTACATACAAAATGATGCCAAAACATGCAATCACCACAAGTACAACATGCCAATGGCCTTAAAACTCAAAGCTAGTCAAGAGCATTTACACTATGGCTATACAAAGCAAGGCATGCATGACCAAAGCTATTCAAAACAGAGCTGGAGCATGTAAATAAAGGCCAAAAACATGCTGGAGTGGAGTCAACACACGCTAGAATTATGGACTAAAACATCAAGCATGCAAGGCTAGTGAGCAAGATTACACTACAAGTGTAAGAAGCATGCAAGAAGTGGCCAAGACAGCCCAAAACAGAGTTAAAACATGTTAAAAAAGTCACAAAAACATGCTTAGATTAGGTCCAAAGATGATAGAAAAACATGCTCAACAAGTAGGCCAACAAGACATGCAAAGGAGAAACAAGGAGAGGGGATCACCCCCTCCTATTTTGGTCCTCAAAACAAGTTTTTGCCACTGAAAATCCCCTGAATTTCAGTGGTTAAAAGGCCAAGAAGAGATTGTTTTAAAGGCTTTTAAACATGGCACAAAGCTTGGCCAATAAGCCACAAAAGAGAGAGGACCACCCCTAATCCCAAAAGGGCCTCAAACAATCTTTTTTAACACTCAAAAATAGAGATTTTTGTAGTTGAAAGCTAGGCCAAAAGCAGCAAGGGTGGCCAAACCAATGTACAAAAACAAAGCTTAAAGAACTAAATTCTCACCCTTGAAGCATAACTTCAAAACAGCAAGCAAATAGCCAACTTCTGAGCCAAAATCAACTCCAAGGAGCTCCAACAAGGTCTCTAAGAACCTCAAGTCTAAGACTAAGGTGTTTGGCTAGGTGTTTTAGTGCAAAAGTGAAGAGAAAACACACTTTCAAGCCTAAAATAAGGAGAGAGAGGATTCTAGAGAGAAAGAGAGAAAGAGATTTAGCTCAGCCAAAATTTTCTAACCCTTTGCATGCATATAGAAGACCTCTATATATAGGAGATACAAGAAGCCTTCAAAGCAATCCAGCCCTCCACGTGCAAGCAGATGGCCTATCCTGCAAACAGCTGGCTCAAAAAATATCTAAAATATATCTGTTGAAATAATGGTGGCTGGCAGTGCCTCATTGATGGCCGGCATGGCCTATTGATGGCTGGCAGGAAGGATCTCATGGTCAGCAGCCCTTGATCATGGCCGGCAGGTCATCATGAACATCAATATGGAGGGACCAAAGCATGGTCCAAAAATGAGACAGAATGGAAATAGGGTCTGGAAGGATCAAACCTGGAGCATTTCGTCGCGAAAGTAGAGCGCTCAGCGAGCAATCAAACTTGTTGCTGGATGAACCTATAAGAACATCCAAGTCTTGAGGACGGTAAAAAATGGGGTGTCTACAGGGTGAACTACCCCCTAACCTTAAATGGCCAAAAACACCAATTTCAGCCCACAAAAAAGAGTTTTTTACAGTTCAAAAACAGCCCAAAACAGTGGGAAAAAGATAAAACAAGTATGTAAAGCAAGCTAATAAAGAAAATATTATATCTCTTGAAGCAAAGAGTAACTCTAGGCCATAATTCAAGCCAAAACCAACTTCAAGAGCTCCAGGAAGGCCTCAAGGAACCTTAGCTCAAAGGTGAGAGGATTTGGTTAAGGAAGTATAGGCAAGAGTGTAGTGTAAGTAGGCAAAAGTGGAGAGAATTTGTAGAGCGAGAGGAAAATTTTTTAGTCTAAAATTTTCTAACCTCCAAACATGAGAGAGGGGGTCCCTATATATAGAAAACATAAAATTTCTACAAGGAGATCCAGCCCTCCACGTGTGGACAGATGCAAGCATCTGTGCAAACAGCTGGCACAAATGGCATAAAATATTTACAGAAAACACTGGTAGCCGGCCGGCCATCACTGGTGGCCAGCAAGCCACATCAGTGGTCGGCACACCAAAAGTGATGGCCGGCAGCCTCTAGGGATGGCCGGCAGGCCACTAAAGGTTACAGGTAGGAAAGACCAAGGCATGGTCCAAAAATGAGACCAAAAAAATACAGGGTTTGATAGGCTCAAAGTTATGGCATTCCGTTGAGGACTTCGCGTGCTTGGTGAGCAAACAAACTCATCATCGGATGTACTTGCAAGGACATCCAAGTCGTAAGGGCCATCAAAAATGGGGTGTCTACATGTATTCAACGAGGTATTGAAACGACAATGCAGTTAGAATAATGAACCGAGCCTCGGTGCATGTAATACAAATGGATGCAAACATGCGATATGCTAATTGAAACGTAATGCCCCTAATCTATCCATTGTAAGCTAGTAAATAAAAGGGAGAAAGACGTGGGGTTGAAAGACATACACATTATTACATCATTTCACTCTCACGAAGGAGTCCGAATGAATAAACTTGCTAACTAGCTAACTAATTAAGCTAAAGCTAAAGCTAATTATTACAAAATGAAATGAATAACTAGCTAAACTACTTAACTAATTATTACAACAACAAATGAACTAATTAGTTAACTAATCTAGCTAGCTAAAATAATTACATCATAACTAGTTAACTACTTAACTAATTAAACAATTACAACACAATTGCAATTAATAATTAAACTAAGCAATCAACTACTCCGCCTTAAGAAATGAGAGATGTTCATGCGCATGCTCGGATTCCACTCGAAAAGACCACTGCTTTGCTTCCGAATGCCTCTGTTTGCACAGTTGAACATTTCCAAAACAACTTTGCTCCACCTTATCAACACTCTGCTGAAATTTGCATCAGTGGCCAACAGGCCAAAGATGAAGGTTGCCGGCCACCAGCCAACCATGGAGGTGGTCTGCCGACCACTGATGCCTAGGTTCATCTTGCTGCAACAGAGGACAAACAAAGCATATACATGGTATTTTCAAGGATTGTCTGCACAACTCACCTCTCATTTTCATGAACAAATCCAAGGAGTGGTGAACCTAAGCCACAAACCATCAATTCAAGCAGTTTCATTGCATGATGGCTTGAGAACCCAAGAGTGCAAGTTCAATAAATGCAAGGAAAAAAACACAGACCTCCTCCCTTTTATGAAAGATCAAGGGAAGTGGTTGACCTTGGAGACTTAGATCATTTCATCACTAGCAAGTATGAAATGGTCCAAGTTCCATGTGTTCAATTAATGCCCGATTGAACACACCAAGACACAATCGAGTTCTTATTTTGCTCAATTTTAGTTTCAACTTTTAATTACTTCTTTTAATTACCCTTCCATTTTTTAACCAATTAAGTCCATTGGTGAGTTGAGTCCTCTAAAAGAGAAAGAAGTGTCAAACAAGGGGTAGTTTAAGGCAAGAGAGAGGTGCCATGCCATTGATAATGAACCCCTAAAAGAGGATTAAACCATTAAGCATGGACCTCAATCTCAAGCTTAAACAATCCCAAGGTTGAAACAACCCTCAAAGCAAACAAAGAGTAAAGAAATGAGGGAGGTTGCAGAATTATGCTTGCTGAAATTAAGTGAGAAAAACACTAAAACAATACAATCAACTCAAACAAGTGGTGTCTAAAGGCCTAAAACACCAAGTTTGTGAGGACACCTACACTAGAAGCATGCAAAACAAGACTCAAATGACTTAACTAACCCAAAACAGAGTTAAAGTAGGCTAAGTATGTTCTAAAACATGCTAGAATTGAGCTAAAACAAGCTAGATTAAAATGCTTAAACATGGCACCAACTAGGCTAGTAAACAAGACACAAGGAGGGAAGGCTAACCCCTCCAAATTTGAACTTCAAAACATGATTTTGGCCACTGAAAAAGCTCTAAAAATCAGTGTTTAAAAGCTTGGAAAAAGATAGTAAAAGGGTGGGAAACACAAGGGCAAAGGACTCCAAAACAAGGTATGAAGAAGGGTTATCAACCCCTTAACCTTTAATGGCCTTAAACCCAAGCTTTAGCCCAAAAAACACAGAGTTTTGACAGTCCAAAACAATGGAAAAATAGTAGAAATAATATCAAAGCAAGCAAGCAAGTAGGTAGAGCCTTATACCTCTTGAAGACAAGAAGCAATTCCAAGCAACAAAACCAAGTAAGTACACCCTCTAAAGCTCAAACCAAGCTCAAGAACACCTCAGCTCAAAGATGAGAAGATTTGGTAAAGGGTGTATAGGCAAAGGTTAAGGAATTGGAGGCTAAAGTGTAGAGAAATGCTAGAGAGAGGGAATTGTAGAGAGTGGGGAAATTTTTTAGTTCAAAATTTTATAATCTTTAAAACAATATGAGAGGTCTTCTATATATAGAGAACCAAGCAATTCCCTCAAAAACATCCAGCCCTACACGTGGATGAAGATGTATGCATCTGTACAAACAGCTGGCACAACTGGCATAAATATCTACAAAACACACTGGTGGTGGCCGGCAGCCCAAAAATGATGGCCAACAGCTTCTAGGGATGGCCGGCAGGCACCAAACGTTGCAGGCTGGAAAGACCAACGCATGGTCCAAAAATGAGACAAAAATGGTGTAGGGTTTGAAAGACTCAAAGTTATGGCATTCCACTGAGGACTTCGAGTATAGTGATTCTGATTTTGACCCAATCCTTGTTGTATTCCGGACTCGTGTCTTGTGGTTTAATATTGTTATCAATGTCTTTTCCTCCTTTTCCTCTTTGAATTTGAGTTTTAGAATGTCTTGGGCGTGTTTAGAACGGGTTGGTTGCAAGTTGGTCTTGATGTTGTTGCCCAGAATTTTGGTCTTCTGCTCGAGTGGGCCTTCTTGCACTCGAGCAACGTTTGCAAACACTCAGTACTTTGCACGTCTGCAAAATACTGGAAGGGTGTTTTCCACGATCGAGCGGCGTTTCCTACGCTTGAGTGAGTGGACGCTCAAACGGCATTTCTTGCGCTCGAGTAGGTTGTCTGTTGTCTGCATAAATACTGGTTGTGTGTATTCTACGTTCGAGCGGGCCACTTTTACGCTCGAGCGAAACAAAACTTTGTGTTTGACGCTCGAGCGTCAACTTCTCCGCTCGAGCGGACTGTGCGTATATCAGATCGCGAAAGTGACGTTTTATATCACTTTTTCATTTCTCTCTCGCTCCAAAACTTTCCAAAAACCTAGATTTGGGCCTTCTCACTCTAGAATACTCTCTCTCTCTCTCTCTCTCTCTCTCTCTCTCTCTCTCTCTACATTTTGACCTTGATTTAGTGGTTCCCTTACCCTAGTGCCTTTGTTAAATAGATTGAGCTTCTCAAGATCTTCAATTTCATCCAATTGGAAGTTGGTTTCTGCATTATTGGAGTTTCACCTTTGCTTGCTTTGAGTTTCTAGAATAATTTTTTTCAGATCCAGAACAGATGGATAATTTTGGAAATAAACTTGCTCATTCAGTATTCTGTGTAATGGAAAAGCATCATCCATTTGTAGAAGTATTAATTGATAACAAGCTACCAGAATGGAAAGGAATAAGGTGCATTCCCCCCAAGCATAAAATATATCTTAGAGGAATTTCAACATTTCCAGGATACCCAAGACTTCTCAATCGAAGACCCTGGACATGCAGAAAATTTTCACTCAGAGATCAGCTTAATAAATTTAGGAAATTTGCTAATAATCCTCTATTAGCGTATAATGGAAACTATGGTCACCTAGTTTGCGAAAATAAAAATTAGAAGATATACTGTAACCTAGACATTCCAGGTTTTCCCTTCAGCAAAGAAACATTTGTCATTGAAAGTCGGTATCCCAACTATTAGCATAGCGTCTCTCATGAGTCACCAATAATGGAAGAAGAATACCAAGATAAACAATGGGAGAATGAACTAGAAATTAGGGACGATTTTTACGATCAACTCTCAGCAGCAGATCTTTCAGATAAAATGTATGGGTGAAAAAAAAAAAAAAAAAAAGAAAAAAAGAGTAATGTTTTCTTTCATTACATGTACTCTCACCTTAAAGCTAAGCCTTGTTTAATATATTATATTTTTTATTTTCTATTCTTTACCTTTCCCTTTCTACCTACAATTTACCCTCAATGCCTAACCATGGCTCACACGGGCTCTTCAGCTAAGGTCACTCAGTAATGAAATAGAAAACAATAGATACTATGAAGGTGCAAAGAATGTAATATTAATGAGCAAGCAAGCATTTCATAAACTTAGTTTTTCCAAAAAGAAAATAAATTTTAGAACAAAAGAGTTACCATTTTAAAATATCTAAGGAAAAAAAGAGACTACTCACACTTCATATTAATATATATTATACTTACAGTGATTTTGTTACAGACTTTGAGATACTGAAAGACTTAAACACTTAGAATTTTTTAGACGAGGGTTTGAGAAGTTGGATAATTTTTGCAAGGAAGAGTGGAGAAAATTTTCGTTGCCTTGTCCGTTGGCATGAATGCCAATTTATACAATACAATTGATGGATACAAACAAAAACCAAAGTCCTAACATTTACGTCTAACTGTTGCACACAGTCTTAAAGACCTAGTCAAGCCTAGTCATAGGCTTTACAAAATTTCAGCACACTTACGTCTAACTGTTGCACAAAGTCTTAAAGACCTAGTAGGCTTTACAAAATTTCAGCACAATAAATACAAGGACTTAGAGGCAACAATTATTTACATATTTTCTAACAAACTTCCTGTAGAAATTACTCTAGAAAGAAACCCAAAAAAAATCAATAGAGGGTTTGGATAAAGATGTCGGATACTGCTTTGGGCCCCATCGCACATCATTTAATCATCCATCTCTTGATTCCAAGTAAAAATTTTGACACCATAACACGTGTAAGGATTTTCATAGTTTTTCTTTAATTGAGCAAGGTAAGGGTCATCTGCTTTATAAAAGTAATGAATGAAGGAGAAACCTTACTACTGACAAACACAAATAATTACAGACACAAATAATTACAATAGCTATTGTCATTTTTTGGCGTGAATTTTGCTGCTTGTTGAAGAGAGGCCTTATCTTCTACAAACTTTGTCTTTTTCTTCTGAAGCCAATTATTGATGTAGACATATGGATGCTTAGCTGATGGAGAGTCTTCAAAGCCAACCTTCCATAGATACGAAAACTTTAAAGAGTCAAAAAGTCTAAAAACCTATGAAGCTAAAAGTCCAAATAGTAAATGAAATAAGAGCTTTAAGACTACAAGCATGCTTCTAGAGTTCAATTATATAGAGTGCACGTTTTTTTTTTTTTTTCACCCATACATTTTATTTGAAAGATCTTCAAGATCTGCTGCCGAAAGTTGATCGTAAAAATCATCCCCATTATCTGGTTCATTCTCCCATTGGTTATCTTGGTATTCTTCTTCCATTATTGGTGACTAATGAGAGATGCTATGCTGATTGTTGGGATACTGACTTTCATCAATGAATGTTTCTCTGCTGAAGAGAAAACCTGAGATGGCTAAGTTACAGTATATTTTCTAATTTCTATATCCGCAAACGAGATGACCATAGTTTCCATTATAAGCTAATAAAGGATTATTAGCAAATTTCCTCCATTTATTAAGTTAATCTCTGAGTGAAAATTTTCTGCACGGCCAAGGTCTTCTATTGAGAAGTCCTGGGTATCCTGGGAATGTTGAAGTTCCTCTGAGGTACATTTAATACTTGGCGGGGATGCATCTTATTCCTTTCCATTCTGGTAACTTGCTATCAATTAATACTTCTACAAATGGATGATGCTCTTTCATTACACAATACTGAATGGGCAAGTTTATTCCCAAAATTACCTGTCTATTCTGGATCTGAAAAAATTATTCTAGAAACAAAGTCGTAATCTAACAATTGTGAGGCTGTTAGATAACGAGTTTTGCCTATAATCTCTTTCTCCAAAGGCTTAAAAGTTGATAGATTTATTTGGCAAAGACAGATGCTGAAATCTAGATTACACTGACATCTTCCAAAATATTCTGGCCTTTCTCTACATCTTTCTTCTTGTAAACAAGGTTGTTTTTCATCATCGTAGAGATAAGTCCATTGATATGCCATATCGAGACACTGAACTCCTGCTATGGAAAGGTCCTTAAGAAATTGTTGTATAGTGACTAGCTCACTATTTCTACTATCTTCGGCTAAGGTGTATATATAAAATTTAAGGTCTTCTATTTCTCAGATTTTCTCGCAAAAAGATTGAATGATAGAATGTCTGAAAAAATACATTCTAGCACTCAATTGTTCAGATTCCTTACTGGTGAGTTGTTTGATTTCTAGGTTTGGAAAGGATAGGTGTTTTTTCTGGAGTTAGTTTTTTAAGCTGGCTAGTTAGGGTTCGAATTGTTGCTCTCAATTGTTTTTTCCTCGTCTCGGAGCTTGTCTAGCTCTTCACTGACCTTTTTGCCTTTATCCATGATTTTCTTGAAATTTTTGGAAAGGCCTTCACAATGTCTGCACATTTGGAAAGGATTTTGAGAATCTAGCTGAGGATTAATACTACTGCTTCCTATTATCTGGCTAACTAGAACTCCACTGGCGGCAAAATAGTTGACTGCATTTGCTCAATGTGTCTAGATAATCTTTAACTATTTGGCTAATAAAATAACTAGTTCCTATATGTCTGCAGACATATGTACTGGCAGACTCAAAATCATAAAATCCCTTAAACTGTGGTACGGGAAAAATTTTAACTAAAGGTTCAACTTCTATCCAATCATGGTAAATACCAGGCTTGCTTCCTTTAACTACTACATAGAAAGAAAAACTTTTGGACATAGGTTTATTCTGGATTTTTGAAAATATATACTAAGAGGATTTAAAGCGGACAAACGTTTAGCTGGATGGTTAAGGTTGTTCCAAAGGTTATCTAAAAGACACTGTTGTACTGGGTCTAGCTCGATTCCTGTTAATGGTTTGAACTTGTTTCTGCCTTCATAGATGGGAAGAGCTAATCCCCCAAAGTTCATTGTTTTGTTGTTCTCCATTATCTGCACAAAAAATTAAACTAGTTATTTTCTTTTTCCAAATAAATTTTTCTAATTAGCCAATCTGTTAACTTATTATCACTCCCTTTAATATGTTTAAATTCTACTTTATATCCTTATCCTACTATACAATCTAAAAATTTTGCCCATCTTCTACTACTAAGTTTACACTCATTAAGTTTATTATGAAATCTAACTATAGATTCGCAGTCTGTTTTAATTGTAAAGGGCTTGTGTAAAAATAATCTAAATTTGTTTATTGCATATAATATTCCTAATATTTCAAAATCTAAGCTGGTCATGGTTGTGTCTTTTTCTTTAAATTTTCTAGACCTATATCTACAAATGCGCTCTTTATTTTTACTATCATATTTGTTGGGTTTAGATAATAACACTGTTCCCCATCCTAATTGGCTTGCATCTATTTCTACGACTATATATTCTGATTCTAAGGGAAGTTGTAGGCCTGGTAAATTTCTACAAATGTCTTTAGTTTTTCTTACTAAGGCTATATCTTGTTGGTTAAAATATTTTTGTCCTGTAGGTGTAGTCTTGCTATATAGAGGTCCTATTATCTTGCTAAGGTTAGGAATGTACATTCGTGCATAATTTAGAATTCCTAAAATTGATTGAAGGTGTTTTGTATCTTCTAATTTATCTGGGTAGTCTAAAATTTTCTTTACTATATGAGGTTGTAGTCTGATTTTTCCATCTCCTAACTCCATTCCTAAAACTTCTATATCAGTTTTATTTAATACCATTTTTCTTTTACTAATTATTATTCCATTATTTATAAATGCTTCTAATACTATATATAAATGATCTATGTAACTATTTTTATCTGGGCTAAATACTAATATATCATCTATATATACCAATACGAAACTAAATTTGTTGAATATACTATCCATTTTACGCTGAACTGAAATATAGAAGGTGTATTTTTGGCAACAAAAGGCTGTCCAAGGTATGCTTTCCTTTTCCATTTTTATTTGCCAAAAACCTGACTTGCCATCAAATTTACTAAATATTCTTGTTGTCTGTATTCTATTTATAAGCTGATCTTTATCTGGTATATTGTATTTATCATCTTCTATGTTATCATTTAATCTTTTATAATTTATAACCATTCTAGCCTCCCCTCATTTTATTTCTGCATGATTTCTTACCGTAAATGCGACGCTTCTATGTGGACTATTACCAGGTCGAATTACTCCTAAATCTAATAACTCTTTAATCTGTATTCTAAATTCTTCTATATTTGTTGGCGTATAATCTATTTGTGCTGATGTAATCCTATAATCTTTATTTTTTATATCTAGGCTGGCTAAGACTTTATTTCTTTCCCAGTATTTCATGGGTTGTTCTCATAAAATTTCTGTTGTTTCAGCTAGTCTTATTATTTTATCTAAATCATTTTCTGTTCTTCTGTATATTGGTTTTTTCTTCAGTTTTCCTATTTTTGCAAAACTTAATTCTAAGTTAACAATTTGTTGAAAATCTTCTAAATTCCAAGGGTCATATTTTTCTTCTAATTCAAAATCTTCTATGTTTTCTAATTCAAAATCTTCTCTGTCTAAATTTTCTAAAGAAGTATTTGCTATCTCTTCATTTGGTATATATTTTTGGGCTAGCTCAGGAAAAATATTTCTACTAGGAAATAAAAAAACTAGCGGGAACAGAATCTACTCCTATGGTACCACCACGCTTCGCATGCAACTCTGATGAATGAGCAATGGTGCTAAGGGCATATGATGTGGGTGCATGTACTGTTCGTTTGAAGAAAACTAATGCTGCTATGGCTGATAAATATGCCACCTCGTAGACTAAGTATGAAATTAAGGCCTAATATAAACGGATGGTTTTGTCGAGCATTCCCAATCCAAACTTGGGTAAAGGGAACCATTCGATATGTTGAGTTTGTGAGCCTATATGATGAAAACTTTTTTTTTTTTTTCTCCATTAATGGAATATGTATATGTCTGTCTAGTGCCATCGGCTATACTGACTAAAGCTGGGGTTGTTAGGGGCGAACTCCACCCTGGTGGAACTATATGTTGTTAATTGTATGATTTACTAGCTCCAGTATCTATCATGGTATTTACACTAAGAGATTTTTCTGCAAATTTGATTACACAAGAGATCTCAACTAAATTTAACTTGGGTATAACAGGGTGATTAAATGGTAAATATGCGTTGTCAGACTGTGCTTGGGAATATTGACTAAAGGGTTGAGAATCAACTAGGTTGACTAATTTTAAAGAGTGCATATGTTCTTCAATAAGTTTATCTTTTAAGGGGTATTTAGTATGAAATTGTTCTAACTGCTGTTTAAGCTGTTTATTTTCTGATACTAAACATTCTATGTCAAAATTAGCCTTAGTTTCTATCTCACGTATTTGTAGTTTAAGTTCTCTTACCTGTATCTCTAATTCTCTAATTGTTATGAGTAATTCTTTGCTTTTTAGACTATGATCTTCTTGCATCTCTTCTTTATTTTCTAACGTTACCGTGTGTGTCATATTTAATTTTTCTAAACAAAATGTACAATAAGTTATACTACATAATAAACATTAAACTCTCTTATTTTTAGCTGGAAACCAATTACAATAACTGCATATAGTGGTATCAAATCCTAGTCCAATCCTGAAGTTATGCTGATATTTACTATCTGGATTGCATTCCATCATCATAAAGAAACTATTATTGGAAGAGGATTGTAACAAGCCCGCGGGGGACCTCGCTACAGCTCAGACTCAATTTGTGTTGCGGTTCTAAAATCTTGAACCAAAGAGTCCAACTCTGGCATCGTTTTGAAGAAAAAACAGATTTTTTGAAAAGTAGTGCCAAACATGGACTGCTTTGCCAGATTACAGAGTCGCCACCTAAATATTTTTTATGGGGGAATTTAGGAAACCCTGACTCGGTGCCGAAGGCCACGTGTCCGTCATCACCAAATGTCTTGGCTCGGGAGCTTGGGTACGATCGGGGAAGGTCAGCTATGAGCACCCCCTTTCGCCCGGTTCGAAGACCGGCCTCTACTAACCGTGATATCTGATTTTGAAAACATTACGCGTTCTTGTTCCAATTATTAACTTAGAATTACTATGTTATGCGTGCAGCAAACAAGTATAGACTAGATCGCCTAATTTGGAAACAAGCATTGCATATCCGTTTGTTTTGAAAATGCTTTCGAATTTGCTACTCGCAAGTAGGCTAAAATACGGATTTCAATGAGTTATTCCAACTTAAGCAATCCAGCCTCCACCCACAGGCATTCAAACAGTTTATCTCATATAAGCATTTAGCCACATGGTAATCATGCTGTCATGTTAACATTCACACGCATGCGAGATGCTAAAGCATAAATACTTACATCGTACTCCGTGCCAAAACAATAAACTAGTTAGCAAAATATGCATGACCTAGCTCATGTTAAGATGACTAATGCAACGCATACAGAGTGCAATTAGACAGGCTCGGCTATCCTAAACATGGCATGTGAAATGCACGAGTAATACGTATTCAAGTTAGATTTGAAATACAATGCAGTTTGTATGATGTACCGAGCCCGGTGCATGTTTAGACAAATGCATGGATGCACGCATGCATTGCATAAGGTATGCTAAAATAGACGTGCCTTAATCTACCATCATAAGCAGGTAAATAAAAGGGAAGAAATAAGTGGGGGTTGGAAGACATACAAACCACTCACCCACACTTATTACAAATACGCCCTCACTCGGAGGGACCAAAAGAATATACAGATTAATTAACTACGCAAGCTAATTAAAATATTACAGTCCAACTAAATTAATCAAATAAATTAATTAATCTAATTAAAGCAGTAAACCGCCTCGAGATGAGGACCGGATGCAACGCATGCTCGGGACTTGCTCGGAATTGCACTGCCATGCTGCTAGTTGCCTCTGTTTTCCCTGCTTGCATCTTAGAAGACTGCCAAAGTCTCAGAAGTGTCTCCCAGGACACTGGGGGACATCATCGACTGAGTAGGACTTCCACCGGCATCAGCAAGAGTCACCGGCACTAGATACATCCATCGGCCATAAATAGACTGCCGGTCGGCACTAAATACTGCCGGCCGGCACTGAATGTCTGCAGAACCTGCAACTCACAGCAGCAGAGGGCAAAAACTTGCATGGCAATGTAATTCCAACAATGTGTGCACCAATCATGCCCCTTATCATATTTGTGACTCAAAGGGGCATGTGCCTCGATTCTCGGGCCACCAATCACGCATTTCCATGCATGATGGCCCATAGAACCAAGTATGCAACTTTTATCTCAAATGCATGCAAACCAAACAAACCAAAATCCCAATCCCTATCACCAAATCAAGGGACAAGGAATGCATGTTGATGCAATGCAACCTAGTCATGTATGCTAGTATGCAATATGGACAATGCAAGGCACTTATGCAAGCATACAAGCAAACATGAGATAAGCATGCAAGCAAGCAAATGATGGTCTTAAACATGACTTAGGCAACTCTAAATAGGCCTAAAATCAGTGGCCAAAGTGCCCAAAGATGAAGGCCAACACACACACACACATGCATATGTTAAGGCTTAACACTTAGGCACCAAGTAAGTAACCCTCAAGCACACTCGAAAGGGGGTATCATGGACACTTAGCATGCAACATTAGCTCTAAAAATCATGCTATAAAATAATGCCAAATCATGTTAAACAAGACAAGCAAATGCATGCAAAGGAGGGCCAAGTATTCAAAGCAAGTCAAAGGAGTATTGAACTACACTTGACGAGACTAAGCATGGCAAGACTTAAGCAACTAAAAACAGATTTTTAGCACACAAAATCAAGCCCAAAGGACCACTTAGATGGCATCTATATGGTTTAAATTAAAAGGCATGCACACATGCACTCTCAAGGAACATACAACATGAGCTCTTGAAACATCAAAGAGGCATGCAATGCAAACATATGAGCATGTTAAATGGACTGAAATAACATGGAAAATGGTCTCAAACCATTGAAATGATGCAAACGAGGCATGCTACATATTCATGCTCAAGGCTAGCACGCCTAAAACGCAAAGAGGCTATACTAAGCATGCCAAGACCAACCCAAACACTTATGGACAGATCTAAAACATGTCAAGATAAGCACAAAATCTTCATGAATCTAAGCCTAAAGCATGCTCAAATTAGGGCTAACAACCTAAGACATGTTAAGGCAATACAAGGCATTACATGGCAACTATGCTAAACATGCATGAGGGACTAAAACCAACTTAATACAAAGTTAAAACATGGCAATATAAGTATAAAATACAGCCATGGCATGCTCAACACACACTTGAAACATAGGCTCTCTTAAGAGGCCAAAACTTGTCCTTTTCAAGGACATCAAGGAGAGGGGTGGCCCTCTCCTTCTTGGGACTTCAAGGCATCATCTACACCACTGAAATCCCTCAAGATTTCAGTGGTGAAGAGACCCAAACACCAAAATCCCGGAGCTCAACAAAATAGCACAAAAATGAGGCCTTTCAAGGCCTAAGAGGGGCCAAACTTCCCCAAAGCACAAAGCACCCTTAATAAACTATCAAGAGGATTAAAAAATAGAACTTTTTTGTATTAAACACCAAGCACAAAAACAGTTCAAAGATAGGTAAAAATGGAATGCAAGAATGGGGGAAATAAAGCAAGTTTCTCACCCTTGTTGACCTTCTTCACCAAAGATGATGTTGTTGCTTCCTTAAGCTCTAATCCAGCCAAAAACACCAAGAACAACCTCTTGGAACCTCAGTAGCCAAGGGAAGGTGAAACACTAGGTGTTGATGTGCAATAGTGAGACACAAACACCTAGTGTACAAACAAGAGAGTAAAAGAGAGATAGAATAGATATAGAATCCAAACCCTAAAACCAGAGCTCCTCTGAGGTCTTTTCTCTCTAAAAATGTCTAACCTTTTCCACCTTTGAGCCAAGAGAAGAGAGCCTTCTCTTATAGGCAACAAAGCTTACAAGCTAAGCAAACCAAAGGCTCATCCCTCCATACACGTGTATGGAGGGGAAACAAATGCTATACAGCTGCTTCAAAATATCTCAAAAAGCAACTGCACAGTAGTCGGCAGGGCAAAATTGTCATTTTGACAAAATTGACTGCCGACCGGCACAAAAGAGTGCCGACCGGCACAATATAGTGCCGATGGCAACACCAATCAGCCGGTGGCCTCTAGCCACTGCCGGTGGTGTGTGGGGATGCCTCACAAGGCATTCCCTGCCCCTCCAAGGAAAAGCACAAGTGTTTGGTGCAAAACCAGACACAAAACGGTCAAGTTCGGAGGTCTTGAGGCAAGGCGCGTGGCCGAGAACTCCGGGAACTCCAAACGAACACGAACATGGATAATCACCGAGTGTTCAAGCGGTGACGTCCAGGTCTTGAGGACGGTCAAAAATGGGGTGTCTACAGTTGCCCCTCTTTGACAGAACTCGAAAGTCATAACAATACGGGAGTGAATGTCAAAGCCTAGAGACGACCCATTTTTGACGAGGCCGAAGACTTGGACAAACATGCAAGACAAACAAGGTATGCGCCCGAAGGCAGGGGCAAAGTGCAAGACAAATGCAAGAAGCCAAGCATAACTTATGATCATGCAAAGAAAGCTGTAATGAAGCACGCATGCAACAGTTATAAGCTAGCATATACCAAACTACACTACAATGCAGAAAGGATGTAAGAGAATTATGCAATTCTCAATACGTCTCACTCGGAGGATACAATACCTGTGCGGCTCGTCCGGTTGCACCGGCCTCAAATGAGCCGTACATACAATATCGTGCCTGCAAAGAAAACAAACTTAACAGGTATGATATTGTTAGCAACATGCATGACAATGCAATGATGAATGCAAAATGATATGCAATATATACAAAGCTAAGTATACACAATGCAAATGATAATGCAATGCAATTGAAACTATGCAAACTACATGCAAAGCAATTGAATCATGATTCAATCGTGAGCGATTCGAAACCACACAAATGTCAAATAGGTTGATGGAAGTAACAAGTCCGTCTACCATAGAAAAGGTGCCGCAACCTCAAACCAACATACCAGCATGGAGTAGGTGCGATACACATGCAGAACTATGAGTGATGTAGACGGACACAAGGACGAGTATTGGGTGGATTGACATAAGTGGGGTGACGACCCGTTGAGGAAAGAACAATGATCCTAATGCCGGATGCAACAATTACACTACAATGTAATATGTGATTATGGCGCGCGGGCCAAACCGTATCTCGCTTAGGAAAGGCATGCACACATACAAACCATGTCTAACACAGAAAAGGTGCCGCAACCTCAAACCAAGTTCATCAAGGAGTAGGCGCGATACACATGCAGAACTGTGTTTTGACATGAAAAATATGGACACATACCAGACCAAGCTCAACAAGGAAAGGTGCAAACCATAAATGGAAGATGATGCAGTGGATGCATGCAACTACAATGGGTACAATACATGGCACGCAGGCCAAACCAAGTTTTGCCTAGGAAGGGCATGTAGACGTACAAGCCATGTCTAGCACAGAAAAGGTGCCGCTACCCTCAAACCACATACCAACGTGGAATAGGCGCGTACACATGTAGAACTGTGTTTTGACATGAAAAGTATGAGCACATACCGGACCAAGCTCAACAAGGAAAGGCGCAGGCCATGGATGGAAGATGATGCAGTGGATGCATGCAACTACAATGCAATGGAAATGGATATTTACAGAAAATGCATGACATATGCACTATACTACAATGATGATGCATAACATATGTAGGTTTTACAATGATGCATGACGTATGCACTATATACGATGATGCATGACATATGCATGCACATTTTTTGTGTTTTGTTTTTTGAAATGCATGACATATGCAATATTTAGAATGATGCATGACATATGCATGTTTTTACAATGATGCATGACATATGCAGTATTTACAATGATGCATGACATATGTATGTGATGCAATGACTATGATTGCAGCTTTCCCTATCTTACCAACAGGGCGATATACTAGGTTGGTTCAGTATCCAGAATTGAGGCGTAAACATGCCGTCTCAACCTATGGGGCTTCCATACAGATTTCAAGCTGAGGGTACACCCCCTGGGTATTTAAACCAGACTTTAGTCTCGGAAATCCCGAACCTTTGTGTTCTAGGCATAAGCCGTTCGAACTCTAGTTTGCGCCGTCCCAGTTGGTCTTTCTAGGAACTCACCGCAAAAACAGGCAGGTGGCTTTACCAAACCACCGGAAGTCGTCTGGGTACGACAAACGCCAAAGGAATTGCACCTTCAGAGGATTTAAGGTCTCCTAGACCGGGATGCAATGCATGACAATGCATGTCTTCTCTCTTTTTTGAATGCAGATGATGCATGATGTTTTTGAAATGCGCACCAACACGCGACTTTTGAGACGCATGCCAAATGAAATGAGGTGTGCATCTTAGTGCACCGAAGGTCTTGCACCTCCCGAGGATTTAAGGTCTCCTAGACCGTGCGTGTTTAAGGTCTCGCCAGACTGGTTTGGGGCCATGCATGAATTGGGATGTGGTGCACAAGGTCGCGTGATGGAATGCATGCCAAATGCAATGAGATGCGCAAAACAGCGCGGTGCGTTCAGACAACGCAAACGAAGGTCTTGCACCTCCCAAGGACTTTAGGTCTCCTGGACCGTGCGTGTTTAAGGTCTCGCCAGACCGGTTTGCAAGACAATGAGGTGCGCAAAATAGCGCGATGAAACGCAAAATGAGACGCAAGATGAGGCACGCGTACCTCGAGATGCAGAAATGTAAAAATGAAATGCAAATGAAATGCAAAGTGAGACACGCATACCTCAAGATGCAAAATGCAAAATGAAATGCAAATGAAATGCAAAGTGAGGCACGCATAAAGAAGCAAATGAAATGCAAAATGAAATGCAAAGTGAGGCACGCATACCTCAAGATGCAAAATGCGAAATGAAATGCAAATGAAATGCAAAGTGAGGCACGCATACCTCAAGATGCAAAATGCAAAATGAGGCACGCATACCTCATTGGATGGAAAATGAAATGCAAAACGAGGCACGCGTACCTCGAGATGCGATGAAATGCAAAATGAGGCACGCATACCTCATTGAATGGAAAATGAAATGCAAAACGAGGCACGCGTACCTCAAGATGCAATGAAATGCAAAATGAGGCACGCATACCTCATTGGATGGAAAATGAAATGCAAAACGAGGCACGCATACCTCGAGATGCAATGAAATGCAAAATGAGGCACGCATACCTCATTGAATGGAAAATGAAATGCAAAACGAGGCACGCGTACCTCGAGATGCAATGAAATGCAAAATGAGGCACGCATACCTCATTGGATGGAAAATGAAATGCAAAACGAGGCACGCGTACCTCGAGATGCAATGAAATGCAAAATGAGGCACGCATACCTCATTGGATGGAAAATGAAATGCAAAACGAGGCACGCGTACCTCGAGATGCAATGAAATGCAAAATGAGGCACGCATACCTCATTGAATGGAAAATGAAATGCAAAACGAGGCACGCGTACCTCGAGATGCAATGAATGCAAAATGAGGCACGCATACCTCATTGAATGGAAAATGAAATGCAAAACGAGGCACGCGTACCTCGAGATGCAATGAAATGCAAAATGAGGCACGCATACCTCATTGGATGGAAAATGAAATGCAAAACGAGGCACGCGTACCTCGAGATGCAATGAAATGCAAAATGAGGCACGCATACCTCATTGGATGGAAAATGAAATGCAAAACGAGGCACGCGTACCTCGAGATGCAATGAAATGCAAAATGAGGCACGCATACCTCATTGAATGGAAAATGAAATGCAAAACGAGGCACGCGTACCTCGAGATGCAATGAAATGCAAAATGAGGCACGCATACCTCATTGAATGGAAAATGAAATGCAAAACGAGGCACGCATACCTCGAGATGCAATGAAATGCAAAATGAGGCACGCATACCTCATTGAATGGAAAATGGAATGCAAGTGTGACACGCATGCCACACGAAAATACAAAATGGTGCAAGTCGCAAAGGACGTGCAAGACGGCGCGATGCGACGCACCGGATAATGTGATGGATGCGTGCAACGCGCACGGGGCAACTTTTGAATCTTGTAAAAGACAAGAGGATACAAAAGGATACAATCTTGGCTTGAATCTGAGTGCCACGCACAGAAGACATGGTCCGAGGTCAAAACGGAGACCGGTTGAGCATCGGGGATTCACTTTCTTGCACTTTCTTGAGCTATGAAGACCAGAAACTACCCACATGGCCTAAACAGGGCTGTGGGGACATCACCGGCTGGACTAGGTGACCACCGGCTGGCCACTGGCTGCAGAATTACTCCACCGGCACAATATTGTGCCGACCGGCACAAAATAGTGCCGACCGGCCAAAAGTTGCTGATCGGGGACAGTTTCGACTTTTCACCTTGGGTTCTTTAAAATAGGGTTTCAAAACCCTATTTCCTTATTTCCCTTGCGCCGAAAACTATCCCTCTCTCTCTCTAGAGCCTCGTTCTCTCCTCATTTCGCCACTTCTTTGCGTTTTCACGCCATTTTCGTCGTCCGATTCGCGAAGTTCATCGCGTTTCGGATATTTTCGACCGATCGAAATTTCATTTCAGCACTCCTTTCGCTATTTTCCCCTTTTCGGGATTTGTTCCCCTCGATTTCCTCTTCATTTCCATACCTTTTTCTCTTTCGGCCTTTCCGGCCATTTCCGGCCCGCTCGGGGTTGACTTTTTCGGTTGACTCTTCGTATTCTGAGCCGATTTTCATTCTTCGACCACTTTCCCGTCATTCTCGACATGGCCAACGACATTCCGCGTGTTGGGACTCCCTCGGATCACGAGATGGATCCCGGGGTTGAGCTCCTCCTGCTGAGCGAGCGCCCGTTCGATCCGGCGACCTACCGGCCGACGATCAATGTTCTACCACCTGATGGACTCCGCCATTTTCGCAGCTTCGACATGGCATTGGATCCCGAGCTTCTCCTACGCGAGCCGACCTCTCACCTATCCTTCGGCGCTTCCGAGGGAACACCTTTTCTCTGCTTTAATTTTCTGCACTGTAGAACCTTTTAACTGTCAACTGCCACAGCCGATTAGATTCTTTAATTGCTTAGTTCCGATACACTGATACACAACATATTGTAGTTGATCACAAACAAACTTGCAACTGATATCTGTTTAAGAACAACACGCGCACACATTGCACTAGCTTTGAACCACTCAAACCACGGCACACACCGCATTTCACTGCAAACATCGACACCCGACAACTGTTTGAATCTGAAAATATGCACTCATGCCATGTTTATCTTGAACCACTCAAACATACTGACGCATCACACGTTGTAGTTCACTGTAAGCACGCCGGCACCCAGTACTGTTTGAATCTAAAAACTCGCACGCATGCCAAATTTGCACTGAACCACTCAAACACGCTGACGCATCACACGTTGTAGTTCACTGTAAGCACCCCGACACCCGGTATCTGTTTGAATCTGATAAACTTGCACGCATGCCATATTTGCACTGAACCACTCAAACACGCTGACACATCACACGTTGTAGTTCACTGTAAGCACACCGGCACCCGGTATCTGTTTGAATCTGATAAACTTGCACGCATGCCATATTTGCACTGAACCACTCAAACACGCTGACGCATCACACGTTGTAGTTCACTGTAAGCACACCGGCACCCGGTATCTGTTTGAATCTGATAAACTTGCACGCATGCCAAATTTGCACTGATTGTGACTGTCTCTTCAAAACTGTACATTTTATACTGCTTTGCAACTATTTGTTTGAAAACAGGGAGATTCCCATACCATCCGCGGGTATGGGAATACCGTCGCTCGTGAGTGGTACGGCGAGCTTCCCAACGCAGTTCGCCATATTGTGGAGCAGGCCGGCTTTGGCGCATTCTGCAGGGGTCTGACCCGGCTTACTGCTTGCAGGCCTCTTCTAGCTGCCCTAGCAGAGAGGTGGTGGGACACCACTGATTCATTTCACTTTTCCGCGGCAGGGGACATGACGATGACCCCTTATGACTTCTCGGTGCTCACAGGCATCGGGGTGGGGGGTGATCCGATCCCCTTTGATATCGATATGGATGAGTGGATCGCAACTCAGGTCTACTTGCTCGGCGCGGCACCGCCTCTCGCGCGCCCCGGCTTCGTCCGGTATTCCTGGTTCGAGGTGCAGTTCCGGGTGCAACCTCTTCTTGTTGACGCAGCTCCAATGACCCCGGAGGCCGCTGAGAGATATGCAAGCGGCTTTCTGATGTTTCTGTTCGGGATGACTCTCTTCGCCGACCGGGCGAACACAGTGCCCCTCTGCCGTCTCAGCGCACTGGTAGATGTCCGAGACATCTTGCGTTTTGATTGGGGTGGTGCGGCTTTGGCCACCCTCTACGGCTATATGAGCTCAGTCTCCCGCGGCAGCGGACAGTTGCTCGGGGGCTATTGGCGTGCTTGGGAGGTACATTTCCTTTTCTGCCTTTCATTTCAGTTCTATACTTTCTGTACTCTGTACACTGCACACACTGTAATCTGCTTTACACTTGCTGTATACTGTACACACGGCACACACATACTCTGCTTCATACTGACTGTACACTGCTCACACTGTACACTCTGCACAATACACTGCACAACACACGGCTCTGCTATTTCTGTTTTCTCTTCTGTATTCTGCTTTATCTGATAAATGCACTGGTATTTATCTTGCAGTTGTGGGTTTACGCCTACTTTCCTAGGCTCGCTCCTGTACCCGATGCAGAGACCCCTCTGGTCGTCCCTTTCTCACGCCGCTTCGACGGGAGGTGCGTGCGGAGGCCCCGGGAGACCTTCAGCTTCTTCCGCCGCTATTTTGACACCATCACCCCTGCCGAGGTATGTTTTACTTGCAGTTCATTTAAGCTTCATCTTCCCACTGTATATTAGCCATAACAGTAGGTAACAAATTGTATTTCATTTTCAGATCACCTGGCGGCCTTGGGCTCCACTGCCAGCCGTGGCGCGGGATCGGTTTGCCGGAGCAGATGAGACCTCGCGTTACCGGATTCTGCTGAAGGGCCCGGTCTGCCGGGCTTGGTACCTGGGTGAGCGTTTCTTGCGTCAGACCCTAGGCCTACCTGAGCAGATAGTCCCGGTGCACCCTCCCGAGCACATGCGGGATACTGAGCGCTTCACTGCCGAGCAGATGGCAGATTATACTATCGGCTGGGAGGCAGACGGCTTCCGAGGCGAGGGCGATTACTCGGAGTACGTCCAGTCCTTCATTATGCGACCTCTGAGTAGCGGCCACCGAGTAGAGAGAGAGGGACCAGCAGCGCCAGCGGCTGGAGCAGGAGTTGGAGGGGGAGCGCCGAGGAGGGCTCGAGTCCGCGGCCGGGGTGGAGTTCAGCGAGGGCGAGGGACCAGTTGGCCTATTCTGCCCGCTGCTTTGACTTTCAGGGGGCAGGGTGGGGCGACCTATCAGATCCCCTTTGCTCCTCCACCAGCTGACCATGAGTTTGTCGGTGTCCCCGACTTGCCTCCGGTATGTATTACTGCATTCCTCGTCTTGCACTGTTATTTCTTTTCAGTTTATTTGATATTCCACAAAATATTGATGCACCTGATACTTTTGCAGGCGTCTTCTGAGTACACCCGGCAGTCATTGGAGATGAATGCCTCCATGATGGGGATGCTCCAGCGGACATTCGACCTCCTAGCCCTCTACAGCATTCCGGTATGTTGTTCCTGACCACAGCCTCAAATCCTACACAAACTGCTTTACATAATCTGATGCATAGCACAACATCTGATAAACTGCTCACGGCATCTGATACACCGTACTCATACACTGTATTCTGCATTGATTTACTACTCACGGCATTCACATACACTGTACTCATACACTGCATTCTGCACTGATTCACTGCTCACAGCATACACACACTGTACTCATACACTGCATTCTGCGCTGATTCACTGCTCACGGCATATACACACTGTACTCATACACTGCATTCCGCACTGATTCACTGCTCACGGCATTCATACACTGCACTCATACACTGCATTCTGCGCTGATTCACTGCTCACGGCATATACACACTGTACTCATACACTGCATTCCGCACTGATTCACTGCTCACGGCATTCATACACTGCACTCATACACTGCATTCTGTACTGATTTACTGCTCACAGCATTCATACACTGTACTCATACACTGCATTCTGTACTGATAAACTGCTCCATATATACTGATGCATTTGCCTTTCATGCTTTTTCAGCCTCCCTTCCAGATTCCTCCGGTGGGCGGCGCTCCAGCTGGACCTCCCATTTCTACTCGGGATGGCAGAGCATATCCCCGCACCAGAGGAGGGCGCCCTCATGTCGGGAGCAGCTTGCGGGCTCCGGTTCCTGATGATGAGTCCGAGGCAGAGACAGAGGCGGAGGAGACTGATGATGGCTCGGACTCGAGCTCAGACGGTAATGCCCCTGGTAGTGCCCCTGTTGATGACGCTCCTGGACCCTCGTCCAGGAAGAGGACCAGGACAGATTGATGGCCCCGGAGGCATTTTTGGACATTGGATACAGATTTTTGCTTCTTTTTTTTTCGCTTCTTTGCATTTTCCCCTTTTGTCAGTAGTTAGGGTACTTTGTACTGCCACAGGCAGATTTTGTTTCCAAAATTTATATACTTGAAAAGATGATATGAAATGAAACAACTTTTTGTCTGAAAAAGTGTTTACATTTGTGTATATTTCATACCATGTACTGTATTGCATCATATTACACCTCTAATGTAAATGATATTGATCCGTCGT
>JAPPVO010004458.1:0-20274 GCA_030407325.1 Camellia japonica
GAGCAAAGGTCAAATAGATAAAAATCAAATAGCCAAGATCAGTTACTAAAGCATTAGTGGCTAAAAAACAAATGACCAATATCTAGGAGACATAATCCATTTGTAGTAAAACCGAGTAGAAGCACAACCATTGAGTAATATTGAGGAACAAAATCCAAATAGGCATTATGAAAAGCACAAAAGAACAGCATGCAGTGATAATATCAACACCAAAGCCCAATAACCTAGATCCCATTAGAACACCAAACTAAACAATCCAGAGAAGACAGACTATAATCATATTGCATAAAAAAATGCCCAAACCATTCACATAAGAAACTCAACAGGTACAACCCACTGTGAAAAGTGTGTGAACAAGTGATGAACAGCAACAACCACAAAGGCAAAGATACCTCACCAAATACCTTAAGCAGTTGAGAGAGAAAAAAAAAAATAATACCAGAAAAAAAAGATAAATAATAAAAATGAAGAAAAGAGAGAAAGAGACAAACCTGAGATGGAAGAAGAGCACACAAAAAGCAAGGAAATGCATGTACGCAAAGCAATCCAAGTCGCAAAAGGAAAGAACAGCACCACAGTGAAAGCCCTAGGAGAGATGAAGAGATTTTGGAGAAAAAAATTGACTGAAGAGTCGAGGGATGGGTTTTTAAAGCAAACTAGTTTGCTTAAGCGAGGGTTTTGAACGCTCGAGCACGAGCCTCAACATGCATGGCTACGTTCGAGCAAGGAATCATGCGCTCTCGAGTGCCAAAAAACACCACTCAGAAGTTTGATAGCTCTGCAAAAATGATGGAAGAAGGAAATCTACGCTCGAGCTTGAGAGTTTCCGCTCGAACGGGGAAGAAAAAAAAACAAATGGACCAAAAAATCACCTTTTCTGAGCAAATAAAACCAACTTGTACTAGGAAGTGTGACCTGAAACAAGCAGAAGTGAGCATAATAGCAAGAATGTGACACTAAAATGGGATGATCCACAAACCATGAAACCCGTAAACTTGCAAATTTGACATTATGAAGCACAAAATCATGAGCAAATAGATAAAAATTAATCAATGATCATAAGCTACATGAGAATACACAACTCAAATGCAATCATGAGAGCTCACAAAAAGAATGTGTGTGTGTGCAATCCTTGAGGCCACATAGCAAGAGTTAATCCTCGTAGTGATTAGATGGCTGGACCTCCAGCAAGAGTAATTGAACATCACAGAGAAAAGTCAAACCACTTAAGAATCAAGAGGTATTTGTTAAGTAAACACGGAGGCTCCCCCTCAATTAATGAGTCCCTTTTTTTTTTTTTCCTTCCTGTGGGCACTCACTGGTGGCATGCATGCTCAAGAGTATGGAGACCAAACCAGAGAAGCATGAAATCAGTAAGGATGGCCTGGTTGGTATCTCTAAGGTAGCATTTTCCTAATGCCTAGACTTCAATGAATTGAGGAAGGAATCGTGGGAAGTGAAAAAATGATAGTAGTGGTAAGAGACTCACAACATCACCCAAGATATGCCAGTATAGGTCAATTCCTCTAATAATGTAAAAGATACACTACTAGTGGTCCATAGAGAACTTTGATCACTTGTGCAGAAACCCTTACAATAGTTTATCTCAAGAATGTGTACAAATGATATCATGAAATCAATGAGCATGGGCATTCAGAATGAGCTATGGACAAAGAAGAATGAAATCTTGCAAGCAGCATGAGAGGTGTTCATATGAGTCTAAATGCAGAGATGATGAGAATCAATGAAAGTGCGATTATAGCATCCAAGTAAACATAAAAGCAATCACTCACACCACTCAAGTAACAGGTAACACCCTAGTGACTAAGCACTACACCCAAGGTCTTTCTAAGAAACTCAAACCTAAGAAGATCAAGGAGTTTTGTAAAAATATTAGCTTTTTGATGCTCGGTGGGTATATGTTCAAGAACAACAAGGCCCTCTTCCACAAACTCTCGAATGAAATGATGACAAATGTCAATGTGTTTGGTGCGAGAGTGTTGGACAGGATTTTTAGAAATGTTAATGGCACTTGTGTTATTACAAAAAAGGGTGAGAGTGTTCTGGTCTATACCATAATCATGAAGCATTTGCTTCATCTACAACATTTGGGCACAACAACTCCCTGCAACAATGTACTCAGCCTCAGCGGTCAAAAGAGAACTGGCTGTAGACACCCCATTTTTGACCGATCTTAAGACTCAGACGTCACCGATTGAGTGCTTGGTGATGTTGCATATTGTGCTCGTTCAGAGGTCTCAGAGTCTCGGCTGCGAGCCTTGCCTCCGGACTTCCGGACTCTTTTGTGCCTTGCCTCAGTTTGCGAACCAGGCTCCGTTTTCTCCGTTTTCTCTTCCCGAAGGGAGGGAGAGGTCTCATAGATCATCTCTCAGTGGCCGTAGGCTACGTTTCGTGGTCGTAGGCCATTTTTCCCGTTTGGAGCTCGGTTTCCGGTTTTTCAGAGCCGGTGGCTGTGTGCCTCGGTTTGGGACCGCTTAACCATCTCTGTTTGCTCCGGTTTTTGGCATGCATCTTATTTCCTCCCTTTTGAGGGACACTGTGGTCCGAGAGACCAACTTCGTGGTCGAACGCCACCTCCGGTGCTTAACAGCTTGTTTTCGGGGCCCGGGCCGCGCGTTTTGGCCCCTGAACCTTCGTTTCGCATCCGTTTGTTTCATTTTTGGCAGGGACCTCATTTTCATTGTTAGGAAGCTTGTAGAAGGGTGGAAGGCCAGCAATTGTTCTGAAAACCAGCTTTATTCCATCATCGCTCTCCGTCGCCCGTTTTCCTCGCTAGAAAGCTGGTGTTGACCATTCCCGGGCCACTTTCTTGGGCCATCAACCACATATTTGTGTTGTACACACCTGGGAGGCCACCAATATGTCATGGCTGGCCAACAATTGTTCCTGACCCTTTTGAACCCCTCTGAAAAGTTAGGTTTTCTCTCTCCTGGTTCATTTTTTCTGGGTTTTGACCACATGGTTGTGTTGTGCACACATGGGAGGCCACCAATATGGATGGCCGGCCAGCTTTTTTTGATTGACCCTTTTGAACCTGGCCGGCCGGCCAGGGGAGGTGGCCGGTCGGCCACCTGAACCTCTGAACCTGGCCGGCCATGCTCCCCCAGCTGGTCCTTACAGCTGCACCCTCATTTCCCCCTTAGATCCTGTATCCGATGGGGGGGTCTTTTGGGGGGGGGGGGTTGGGGAAATTTCGGGAAATTTCAATTTCCCCCCCCCTTTCCTCCACTCCTCCCTCTATAAAACCAGACCCCTCAGCTCCAGTTTGGAGGGTTACAATATTTGGTTTAGAGCTCTTGCATACAATCTCCCTCTCTCTCTCTCTTCCAAGCCTCAAAACCCTAAAAGTCTTGCACCATTTACACTACAAACCATAGCACAACTCCTCCACACTCCATTCTAGAAACTTGAGGCTGTTTTTCAGAGGTTAGGAGCACCATTTCTTGGTCCAAAAGCTGCTGTGTTGCTGCTCTACAAGGGTGAGTCTTCTTCCCCCCATTTTCTAGTCTTTTCTTGGTTCATTTATAAGCCATACTTTCAAGAATTTTTGGGCTCTGACCTAAACTGTAAATAGTCATATTTTGAGCTCCTTTTCATGTTTGATCAAGGACCTCTTGCTGTTTGAGGTCTCCTACTATCACTTGCCTCTTTAACTCTCTTTTAGGCCTTTTTTTTGCATAGTATTTTAGGCTTATTTTTGAGCTGTTTTGGACTTGGTCATAAACTGTAAAATATCTTGTTTTGAGCCCCTCTTCAACATTTTTGAAGGGCTATCTCCTGTTTGAGTCCAGCAGCTACCACTTGTCTCTTTATCCCTCTTTTAGGCCTTTTTCTTGCATGATAGTTTAGCCTCACTTGTGTTTATTTTCGTGGCTTGATGTAAACTATAAAGTGCCTTGTTTTGAGCCCCTCTTCAACTTTGTTGAAGGACTCCTTGCCATTTGGGGCCAGCTTCTGTCCCTTATCTCTATTCTCTCTTTTAGGGCCACTTTTGCATGATAGATAAGCCCTATTTGTGTTCACTTTTGAGATTTATCATAAACTGGAAAAAGGTTTGTTTTGACATCATCTTCATGTTTTATTAAGGGCATTTTCTTATTTGGGGTCACATGCTTCCTTGTATGCTTGATTGTATCCTATTTTGAGCCTTACACCCTAGCCCTTGTTGCATGCCTTGTTTAACCTTCTAGCCACTGGAATCCAGTGGATTTCTAGTGGCTTTGATGCTGTTTTGAGCCTCCAAATCAGAGGGGGGTGACCCCCTCTGTCATTGACTTGTTTGGTGGTCATTTTGGCCTTCCAAAGAGACCCTATCTTGCATCCTTCTTAGTCATATTTCAGGGTCAATTTGCTGAGTTTTAAGACTATCATATTTGATTTCAAAGTTGATTTGGGGTGCCACATGTCTATCTTGTATATGCTTAAGAATCCCTGTATAGCCCTCTAAAGGAGCTAATTATTTGTGCATGTGTTGGCTGCTTTTCAGAGGTATTTGGGCATATTTTGCATGTTTTATTCACTGATTTTTGCTGGTTTGATGAGTTCTTACCTGCTTCATACACTTGCCATGTAAACCATGTTTGCCAGTCAAAATTGCATGCTAATTTAAGCCATCTTGCTAGCACTTTTTGGCCACACTCTAAACTGGAAAAGTTCATGTTTTGGGACTGCCTTGACTCTGTATTCATGTTTCATGTTCAAATAATGCATGCTTTGTATAGCTATAAGTCATTCCATGTGCCAGTTTTGAGTTTCGGGTCTCATCTCATGCATCGGGTGCCATATTGCCATGCTTCGAGGCTGTTTAGCATCATGTTTTTAGTGCTAAAATTTGCTTGTTTGCGTATCATGTTCCATGCCTTACCATGCTTTGGTAGAGTGGCATTCGTGCCTTAGGTTCGGTCCTCGGTTTGCGTGCATGTGTGCACACATCTCGAGTGTCTCATTTCCATCTTATGGCCGCTGACGTGAGTGTGGCTGAGGTCCACTCATGTTGGTATAAGTCCATCATGCATTGCGTATGCCATTTCGATTCATAGCATTGTGTATGCTAAGTTGCATGCTAGAGCATCGTGTATGCCATGTTACATCGTGCGTCGTGTATGCCATCTCACAGCATAGTGCATGCTAGGTTGTATATTAGTTGCATTCATGCATGTCATGCATATTGTATTGTGTTTGGGATAGGAGTTAGCCCGAGCACGGGAAACGAGGTACGTTTCGTACTCCGAGTGACGGAACGTGTCTCAATTCCCCAGTCGCCGACACTCCGGATTATCCATCATGGAGTTTAGGTCTTGTTGTGTTTATATGTGCATTCATTCCATATTGAGTCATGCAAATCGACTCCTCGGCCATCATGCATCAATATGCGTGATCGGTGGCACGAGAATCGAGGACTACGCTCCCTGAAGAGTAGTCAAGCATATACATATGTGAAAATACATTGCCATGCCCCTTTCCTGCTCTCTGTTACAGCAAATCAGAAACCGGCAATCTTTTGGGCTTCGCGCAACATTCGGGTTTAATTATAAACAGAGGCTAATTGGGGCGTCGCAATGGATTTCTGCGCCAAGCAAACCGAAGCATGCATCATCATCATTGGAACAGAGCTGAGGCAGTCCATGGATTGCGTGTTATTTATTTCATTCCTTAGTTAATTTGTTAATTAATTAGGATTTTGTACTTATCGGACGTAAATTATTCATTTGGGACTGTATATTATTTATTCGGACCCTCCGAGTGAGGGCACAATTGTAATAAGTGTGCGTGCGTGTGATGTATGTCTTCCAACCCCACGTCTTTTTCCCTTTTATTTACCAACTTATGATGGTTAGATTAGGGCATGTTTCAATTAGCATACAGTATGATAGCATGTTTGCACTCATTCATCTGTTTTGCATGCACCGGGCTTGGCGCATCATACTAACTGCATTTGTATTTCAATTCCAAGTTGAATACATGTTAGCTGTTGCATCTCATATGCCATGCTTAGAATAGCCGAGCCTGCTATAGTTGCATTTTTGCATGTGTTGCATTAGGCATTCCTGTATAGTTAAGATCATGCATGGATTTCTAATTAGCTTTGGTTTTGGGTGGAGTACTCGGTGAGTTTTTATGCTTTAGCATCCTTGCATGCGTGTGAGTGACTGCCATGAAAGCATGCTTACCATGAGGCTATGTTATGTGATATAACTGCTTGAATGCCTGTGGGTGAAGGTTGGGTTATTTGGATTGGAACAATGCATTGACTGTGAGTTTTAAGCCCACTAGATAGTGGCAAAACCATCTTTTCTAAGCCCACCCAAGGGTGGGAAAATCTGCATTTTAAGCCTACTTGCGAGTAGCAAACCATCTTTCAAAAACAAACATGAAATGTTTTGTTCCAATTCAGGCGACTTGGTCTATACTTGTTTGCTGTGCGCATCACATAGTAAATCTAGGCTAATAACCGGAATAAGAATGCATAATGTTTTCAAAACTAGATATCATGGTTAGTAGAGGCCGATCTTTGATCGGGCGAGCGGGGGTGCTCACGAAGTGACCTTCCCCAATCGTACCCAAGTTCCCGAGCCGAGGCAACTTTGGTGATGACGGACACGTGGCCTTAGGCAATGAGTCAGGGTTTCCTAAATTTCCCCAAAAATAAAATATTTAGGTGGCGACTCTGTATCTGGCAAAGCAGTCCATGTTTGGCACTTCTTTCAAAAAATCTGTTTTCAAAAACGATTTGCCGGATTTGGACTCTTTGATGATTCATCGGTCTGCATTGAACCTGCGAGATTAGATACAGGACCGTGACATGAGTTCGAACTGTAGTGTGCCTAACGAACAAAACGGGATCATATCCTCCCGGGGCGTTCGGGGACGTCTACAGTTTCTGGCGACTCGCTGGGGAGTTAGAGAACTTGACTCGAACCCATGATATCTGGTTTTGACTACACTTGTGTGTTTCTTTGCATTGCATTTGCATTGGTGCGCCTAGGACACCGTGTTTGCCATCTGCTATTCCTGAACGGTTTGCCGGAGGAGGCTTTTTGTCAAGGCATGACCATAAGGTTGACCGGTTGTGGGCTCTGCCAGTATGGGAACACAAACCCCGGTTTTACCGGGGCACCCTTTTGACCATTCGACCTAGTGCATATCGAAATCCGTAGTGACCATTCCAAAATAGGACAGGTTGCTTACCCGATAAGGTTGTTTGAAACCGCTGCGTGCGTAGTGAAACCCTAGCTCCTGACAAAATAGGACAGGGAAACCCTACCCCAACATAGGGGTGTTTTGGCTCTCACTTATCTGTTATGTGCTGTTAGAGTGCGTCTCTACAGGGAATGCATGTATCAGCTTATGAGTTTGGGCATCAGGCCTGCGGGCAACAGTCAAGTTTGAGAATCAGTTATCTGCGGGTATCAGATTCAGTTTCGGGACAGTGATTCAGGGATAATGATCAGTGTTTGAGGACAGTGTGTATTCAGCTTATCAACCGTGTGTTGTTATGCCCAGCTGTGTGTTGTGTATTTATTTTAAGCTGTTATGCTATTCGTTTATCTGGTTATTTATTTCCCTTTTGCTTTATTTATCTTTTGCTAGGGACAGTTTTAGCACAATTGCTTCTGACCCAGTAGATATTCCCCAAGCACTTTGGACAAGAGGTCGTCGGCTCAATCGATCTGAGGATCTGGTTGACGGATAGCCAGTGTTCCATTCTCTACCCCCGGTTGTCAGGAGAAGGCCGAGAAGGCGTAGTGTGTCTGAACAGAGGTTACCAGAGCAGTGGTCTACCCTAGCAGTAAACAGTCGGGGTTAGGTTCCAGTTTCTGCCATGCAAAGAGATACACATACCAGTCAGTCAGCAGGATCAGCAGAACATAGCCGAGATGGAAGAAATGATGCGCCAAATCCAAGAGAGTATGAAGCAGATGCAGGAGGATGCTGTCCGCCAAGCGGAATTCTCTAAACAGCAGGCCACAATCATGGCCCAGCAGGCAGAACTAATTACCCGGCTACAGCAACAAGCCGGAGCATCAGCCTCACATCCAGTTCCTCCTCCACCAGGGGTCCCAATACCCGAGCAAACACCAACTACCCAGAATGTCCTTGCCAAATATCCAAAACACCTTGCCGAACATCCAGAACATCCAGGAGGACACAGATCTTCCAACGGGGCCAGCTCCGCCCCTGTTTGCACCTCAATCATCCAAAGTACACACACCCGTCAACCACCCGGACTCTCCCTTCGAGTTCGAAGTAGACCCCACAGCACTGAAACTGAGCAAGCTCGAGAAGCTATTCAAAAAATCCCAGGGGGTAAAAGCTATTCCGGATATCGAGGACGGATATATACCGATGTGGCTGTGACGCTGCCGGATAGATTCAAGATGCCACATATCGATCGCTTCGACGGATCTGGTGATCCCATGGTCCACCTCTGGTTATTCTCAGATGTATTACGGCCAATGGGCCTCACCAGACCCCAGAAGCATTCGCTATTTGGTCGGACCCTGTCAGGTGTGGCCGTTATCTGGTATGCGAAGTTGGAGGATGATGTCAAGCGGAGTTGGGACGAGATGGCCAAGGCCTTTGTTGCGCAATACTCTTACAACACTCAGATCGAGATTACAACTCGTGATCTCGAAACAACAAGGCAGGAGCTCAAAGAGAGTTTCTCGGATTTTGTGACTCGGTGGAGGGCGAAGGCCTCGATGATGACTTTAAGGCCCACCGATAAGGACCAAATCAGGATGATTGTGCGCAATCTCCAACCAAAACTGATGCAAAAGATGATTGTACTCCCCTTCCCACCTTTTCGGATCTGCACGAGATGGGGGTACAAATTGAAGATGTAATGAAACAGGGTCTGATTGACCAAGACAGGGAGCAACCCTGAGAACCTTTAATCGTAACAACAATGCGGCCCGAGCGGCGCTGCAACTGCAAGAACTTCGGAGGTGAACATGGTCGCCACCATTCCCCCTCCCCCTCCAAGGCCCATGGCAGCCACACCCTTTTCCGGTGCATCCGGAAGCAATACACAGACCACTAAATACCAACCCAGAGGCCAAAGAACCTTCACCCCATTGTACAGGCCCTTGTCCAAGGCACTGGGGGTCTTAATCAGAAAAGGGCACCTAAAACCCCTGGAGCCAAGGCCGCTACCAAATCCACTTCCCCCCACTCACAACCCAGCCAAATACTGTGCATATCACCAGCAACACGGTCATGACACCGACCAATTCTTCAGATTGCGTCACGAGATTCAGGATCTCGTTGACAAACAGGTGATTTTGCCGCCAGAAAGACCCAACGTCATAACCAACCAACCTCCCTCCCACACACAACCAAGCTCCACCTCCCAAAAGAATCAACTTCATCTAGACTGGGGTCGTGTCTTACGATCCTAGCATCTATATCACTCCCTCCCATCTACCTAAGCCAGAGGTGCTCCTTCCTGACTGCACTGACTTTTGTGCATGCTGGACATCTCTACAACCCAACCTGAGACAATGGTGGCGACTGTTGAAGACGGTGCAGGGAGATGCAGAGAGAATGGAACTGTTGTTGAGTTGGGGTTTGAGCAGTCTGGGAATTTTGCTGGAGAAGCCTACAATCCGAGCAATTACATCCTGTCACAGGCCAGTCTGAGCCAAGTATAGAATTGACAGAGAGAGCAAAACTGTGTATGATCCAGGGGGATAGATTTAAGCAGGGAACGGATGATTTAACAGCTGTGGAAGAGGGTCTTGCCAACCTCCAGTTTTTCAATGACCAAGAATCAGGGGACGCAGCAGTCAACTGGTTTGAGTATGAGGAAGCAGAGGCTACCGGATGGCTGGATGATCAACCGGATGTTGTAGAGTTCCAACAGAGCCCAGCAGGGGCGAGGGTATCAATTGTGGCCGGAAGGGCCGGAAGTCAGAGTACATTGCCGGAGAGCGCCGGTACAAAGAATTTCGCTCAGGACAGAAGCATTGTGAATGCAGGGAAAGTGGAACAACAAACTACACTGACGTAGGTAGAACAACAGGGTTCTGAGAGAACCGGGAAAGCCAAAACCCATGAGGGGATTGAAAATGCTGTGGGCACAGGGACAGAAGATGCTGTGAGCATGTGGACCGAGAGTGCTACGAGTACAATCTTGCCGGAACCAGACAGGTGCCTTTTGAATGCCAACAGAATGTGGTGGGAAGACGATGACTTGTGTCTTGCCCACACAGACGAGGATTGGGGGAGCAATCAACCTGACGATACCTGGTATCTCGATGAAGTTGATCACATGACAAGAAGCGGGCGGTACTTCAAGCCCCCGCACCTAGACCAACCAGAGGCATCTGGGAAAGACAAGGAAACTAAAAAGCAGAAAGAGAAACAGATTGAGGAGGAAGCTGTATTGAAGCAGCTGAAGAAGATACAAGCAGACATCTCCATCTGGGGACTGCTTATGGCGTCAGGAGTGCACAGACAGGCTGTCCTATCTGCTATGGACAAGGCTAAACTTTCTATAGATACCACACCAGAGCAGCTGGTTGGACTGGTCTTTCCGGGAGGAGGTTCCCCAATGTTAACCTTTTCAGACAAAGAACTGCCACCTGAGGGCGTAAATCATAACAAACCCCTCTACATCTCTGTGGAATGTAGAGACAAGTGGGTGCCAGTGGTTCTTGTCGACACGGGATCCGCCATTAATGTGTGCCCGTCAAGGACGGCATATGCAATCGGGTTAAAGCCCGCGGACTTCGTGCCGACTACTCAAGTGATCAGAGCCTATGATAACACCAGCAGGAAGGTGATGGGGACTGTCAAAATTCAGACCCAGGTTGGTCCAGGACAACACAACATTGAATTCCATGTCTTGGACGTTCCTGCAACCTTTAATCTACTCTTGGGGCGGCCGTGGTTGCACCAAGTGAAGGCAGTCTCTTCCACTTTGCATCAGATGGTGAAATACCCCTATGGAAAGGGAGTAGCCATTGTTTTCGGGAATTCATCAATCCATCCACCTCCGGAGGTATCTACACCAGTCCTAGAAATCGAGCACGGCACGGAAGATGTGTTCTTATTAGGGTTTACTCTGGCTGAGGCTCGGGTTGTGCAGAATATCATGGCTGTTAATGAGGGAGTGTACGTCAGTGCTCAATCTGTATACCTCATGAACAAGCTACAACACATCCCCGGGATGGGATTAGGAAGGAGCGGCCGGAAGGGCGTCGCAGCATTGGCCGAAGTGCCACACAACCCTCATACCTTTGGCTTGGGTTATCTGCCCACCAAAGAGGATTGGATGCGAAAGGGGAAGGAAATGGCTGGAAGAGCCAAAGCGAAGAAGGCAGGGAAGCCTTTTGACTTAATGCACCGACCCATTCAGGGTACCCTAAACGGACGTTTCATCCGGGAAGGGGAAGACTTTCCGTTTGTGGCTTCCCCGAGCCGTGGCTGAACGCGGAGAAGAAGCGTGTGCCAGGCTTCGAGATTTTCTTTGATCTACAATTACCTGGGGGGATGACATTGCCGAATAGCAGACAGACCCATCAGCTGAGGTTGAGCAGTGTAAGGCAGTGGGCTCCGAGGGCGCTGAAATTGAAATGGGGGTAGCACTGGCAAGTCTACTCTCAGATCCTCCGATCGACCATAAGTGCTTGGGGGATAACTTCTCGGTTTCTATGATTGGGAATGAAACGGCTGTGGGTCTATCAGCAACTATTTTGGATGCATCTATCGCACCCTCTCTCACTTGGCAATACGAGGAGGGATTTTTGTCCAGCAGCACCGGGTCAGGTAGTGAGCCGGAATCTGATTCCACCGAATCTTGTGAGTCGGAATCAAGTTCCAGCTCGACTGAGTCTGAGTCTGGTAATCCTGGGGATGATAACCCGGATGCCATAGTTTTGTCCAGGTCGTCTTTTTCTTTCTCATTTGAGTCTGTTGTAACCGAGAATTCGGACGATTTGGATATTCTTAATGAGAATCAAGTAACTGTGGTTTCTGAGTACTTTATGTGGCCCTTGATTTATTGCATAAACTCAGACTTTCAAAATTTGATGAAAACGACGAGGACGAAATTCCTCCGGTTTTGCAACGCTTAATTGAACAAGAGCAGGAGAGGTTGTCAAACCCTTAATGGATGAAATCATTACTGTAAATGTTGGTACTGAGGAGAACCCGCGGCTAGTCCAGATCGGGTCCACGTTGTCTTCGGAGGAACGCGAGCTCTTAGTCGCTTTATTAAAAGATTTCAAAGATGTTTTCGCGTGGTCCTACGAAGACATGCCTGGAATCGATCCTGAGATTGTACAGCATCGATTCCCCTTGACCCCGAGGCCCGACCCGTCAAACTGAAACTCAGGAGGATCCGCCCGGACTGGGCTCTCAAGATTAAGGAAGAGGTCACCAAGCAAATCGACGCAGGCTTCCTGCTGGTATCCGAGTACCCGACTTGGTTGGCCACATTGTTCCGGCGCCGAAGAAGGATGGCAGGATCCGAGTATGCGTGGATTTCAGGGATTTGAACAGAGCCAGTCCGAAGGACGACTTTCCCTTGCCGCATATCGATGAGTAGTGGACTTTCACAGCGGGGCATGCTTTGCTTTCGTTCATGGATGGCTTCTCAGGGTACAATCAGATAGTAATGGCACCTGAAGACCGAGAAAAGACTGCATTCACCACCCCGTGGGGACATACTGCTACAGAGTAATGCCGTTTGGGTTGAAGAATGCTGGAGCTACTTATCAACGGGCCGCGACCACAATATTGCATGACATGATCCACAAAGAGGTTGAGGTGTATGTAGACGACATGATTATCAAGTCCAAAGAAAGAGAGGGCCACTACACCGCTTTGCAAAAGTTCTTCCAAAGGATCAGAGAATTCCGGTTACGGCTAAATCCTCAGAAATGTACGTTCGGTGTTACAGCGGGAAAAATGCTAGGGTTTCTGATTACACAGAGAGGTATCGAAGTCGACCCTTCCAAAATCAAGGCCATCTTAGAAATGCCCCCACCAAGGACTGAAAGGAGGTGCGAGGCTTTCTGGGTAAAGTGCAATTCATAAGACGGTTTATCTCAAAATTAACCTTGACTTGTGAACCACTTTTTGGTCTCCTGAAGAAAGGCAAGAAATTCCAATGGGACGGCCGATGCCAAGCTGCTTTTGAACAGATCAAGGAATACTTACAGAACCCGCCCGTGTTGTCACCGCCAGAGCTGGGGAAACCGTTGATATTGTACCTTTCAGTGACTGAGACTACAATGGGCTGTATGCTCGCGCAAGAATTGGAGGACAAAGTGGAGAAAGCCATCTACTATCTGAGCAAGAAAATGCTAGAGTATGAGACTCGCTACATACCGTTGGAAAAGGCTTGCTTAGCTTTGGTATGGGCTACTAGGAAGCTGCGGCACTACCTGTTAGCTCACTCCGTAATGTTGGTTTCACGACTCGATCCCATCAAATATCTTTTCGAGAAACCAGCACTTACGGGTAGGCTAGCTCGTTGGTTGCTGTTGCTCTCTGAATTTGATCTAAATATGCTAACACGCAAGTCAGTCAAGGGAAGAGCAGTAGCAGAATTCTTAGCCGACCATCCAGTGGAAGGGGGTGAAGCAGTCGAGTACTTATTCCCAGATGAAGCCATTTTGCACATCGACGATGAAACTTGGACGATGTACTTTGACGGAGTGTCAAATCAATACGGGTATGGGATAGGAGTGTTGCTGATAGCACCCGACAATTCCTGTATCCCTCTAGCCTTCAAACTCCGGTTCAAAGTCTCGAACAACGAAGCAGAATATGAGGCATGCATCGCCGGTCTAGAAGCAGCCCTGGAACTAGGGGCAAGACGGTTGGACGTCATCGAGGACTCGAACCTTGTTGTGTCTCAAGCAAAAGGAGACTGGAAAGTCAAAGAAGAGAAGATGATGATGTATCACCAGACCTTGGACTTGTTAATTCCTCGGTTTGAGAAGCTAAACTTTACTCATCTACTAAGAGAGAACAACAGGTTCGCAGATTCTTTAGTAACTCTATCTTCCATGATAGACATCCCGTACGGAGTCTGGATGCGTCCAGTCATCATTGACCAGAAATTTGCACCAGCCTACGAGTCGATTGCTGCAATAGAGGAGGTTCATGATGAAAACCCCTGGTACCACGACATTTGGAATTTCCTGGAGAAGGAAGCATACCCGCCGGGGGTGAATGCCAAGGATAAGAGGGCAATCAGAAGAATGGCCGTTCAGTTCATCATCTGTGGGGGTAAGCTGTATAAAAGGGGTCATCTGGGAATGCATAAGCTGTGTGTCGATGCCGAAGAATCAAAACGTCTAATGGAAGCCATCCATGGGGGGGAATGTGGTGCGCACATGAATGGAGTAATGCTAGCACGGAAGATCCTCAGACAGGGTTACTACTGGTCCACTATGGAGGAGGACTGTATCGATTTTGTTCGACGATGCCACAAATGTCAAATTCATGCAAATCGCATGAACATTCCGCCGTTAAAACTGTACAATATGACTTTGCCATGGCCATTTTCAGTCTGGAGAATTGATGTGATCGGGGCTGTCACTCCGAAGGGGTCGAATGGGCATGAGTTCATCCTGGTCGCGATAGATTATTTCACGAAGTGGGTCGAGGCCCAGTCTTATGCGGTGTTGAAGGCTTCGCATGTTGCAAAGTTTATCAGAAACAACATCATCTGTCGCTACGGAGTCCCAAACGAGATAATTTTAGATAACGGTTCCCACTTCAAGAAGGAGGTGGTTGACTTGTTGGAAAAATACAACGTGGCTTTTCACAAGTCGTCTACCTATCGGCCGCAAACCAACGGAGCGGTTGAGGCCGCCAACAAGAACATCAAACACATATTGCAGAAGGTGGTAGAAACCTGTAGAAAATTAATGTATTGATGTTGATTGATATATTGATAGATATTTGATTTTTTTTAGAATGACTACAATGACTCTCCTATATATAGGAGAGGAAGAGAATATACTAACACACTACTAACACACTTACCTACCACACTACACTCACCTAACACACTAACATAAAATATTCTAACACCTAACACACTAACATAAAATATTCTAACACCTAACACACTAACATAAAATATTCTAATAGCCCCCCTCAAACTCAAGGGGGATAGGAACCAACCAACTTGAGTTTGGAGAGAGTAACAAAACAGGAAAATAAAATGACAAATAAAATACAAATGGATAGGAGACACTGTATGGTCGTGTCAAACCGTTGTAGAAGACAGTTATGGGGTCATGTCGGACCGTTGTAGAAGATAGTTTATGGGGTCATGTCGGACCGTTGTAGAAAACAGTTTACTGGGTCATGTCGGACCGTTGTAGAAAACAGTTTACTGGGTCATGTCGGACCGTTGTAGAAAACAGTTTACTGGGTCATGTCGGACCGTTGTAGAAGACACTATAAACAGTTTACTGGGTCATGTCGGACCGTTGTAGAAAACACTATATGGCTGTGTCGAACCGTTGTAGCAGATAACCGAAATCAATGTCGGGATAGTTTACAGAGTCTTGTCGGACCCGTATAGGAGCTAACCGGAATCAAAGTCGGGACAGTTTACAGAGTCTTGTCGGACCCATATAAGAGCTAACCGGAATCAAAGTCGGGACAGTTTACAGAGTCTTGTCGGACCCATATAGAAGCTAACCGGAATCAAAGTCGGGACAGTTTACCAAGTCTTGTCGGACCCTCAAAAGGCGTGCCCAATCTTATCAAAAGGCGTGCCATCAAAAGGCGTGCCATCAAAAGGTGTGCCATCAAAAGGCGTGCCATCAAAAGGCGCGTCGATTTGTCGTCTGGCGATGAGAGGCGCGTAAGGCGCGTGTCTGCCTTGCCTATTTAAACCAAGGCGAGGCTGCAGCTGATGCAGAACAAACCAGCTGAAAAAACTCTTAGAAACTCTTCGTTTTCTTGAGAGAGAGATTCTGTAACTCTATTACCCAGAAAATGGCCTCTTCTTCCCGCCCCGTTACCCAGAACATAGCCTCTTCGTCCCGTGGTCTTACTCTCTTTCCCGACCTCAACGAGGCCACAACCCAGAATATAGCCCTTGAACCTCAACCAAGCCCCCCTGGTTTTGCGCCTTTGAACTATCCGATGGTGGCAGTTGAGCAGATAATGGCTGCTCAATCTGATATTGAGGCCAATTATTATACATTGAGGTCTTGTGTTGAGACAATGACGGCGGTCAACAACCTGTCGCACCGGCTTCAGAGTAGAACAACTGAGGTGCAGCAGGTAAAAGCCCAACTGGCTTTGCTCCAGCGCATGTATACGGATGCCCGAGCAGAAATATGTGTGCTGAAGGCAGAAAATAAGGAACTGAAGCGGAAGGCCACCGTGATGCTCAGATTTGGAGGGCCGCCATATGTGACAGTTGAGGAGCAACGGGAAGTGAACGTGCTCGGCGGCGTGGGAAACACGGAGGCAGCACCGGCAAGAGACGCCCAAGACAAAGGCAAGAGGAAGAGATCGGCAGAAGAGGCGAAAAAGTAAGGCCAGTGTTTGAGATGAGGTTTTTTTTTTTTTTTTTTTTTTTTTTTGGTGTAAAAATGTGATCGGGGTTGATCTCCGAGATGAATAAAATAAGGGAAGTTTGGTGTGCAAATCGATATGGTATATATATATATATATATTTTTTTTTAATGAAAAAGAAAGATAAAATAAAATAAAGAAAGTGGAGATGTGAGGGAAAGAGCCAATGGTGGTGGAGTATTGCTTCCAAAGAGAACAACTTTCTCTAGGAACCTTGCCGCATCCTCTCCCAATTCTATGGCTTTTATCTGTTCCTTCAAAACCATTACCGGTTGGAAGAACCAGTCCAACAATCTGTCTTGTGGTCTATTATGATAGTTGATTTCAAAATCAAGAAGCAATAAACCATCCGATCCAACTTTTATGGAACAAAGAAGAGTCTGCAAGAATGAATAACAAGGCAGCCCAACACCGACAATAGCTGCTTCATGGCTATTTTTAGCCTTCAGCCAATCATAGAGGTCAGCTGGTGTTATTACATTCGTATCCAATAATTCCTTGCCCGTCATTTCACATGACCTCATCATGTTTGCCCATACCTGCACCATTTTCACTTCTTGAATTGCCTCTCTGACTGATCTCGAAGATGTTAAGCTTGGCACAAGCATTGCAGGTACTTCTGTCAAAACAGAGGCCATTTTGCCTTCAGGCGACCGACTTCCTCCTACAGAGAATTCTGATGAGTGAGGGAGTTTCTTCTTTCTGTATTGGGGCTTTGGGAGGATAGACCCCTCTCGAAGATAAAGCCAATCGTTAGTGTACTCGTCAAATTCTGCCACCATAGTAATCACATAAGAAACTCCTCTTTTGAAAGACCTCTCCTGGTATACTATAACCGAACCATACAGTCCTATAAAGAAGCTTGAGAAAACAGCAAATATGATGCTCCCAATGACAACAAGTGGCCACATAAGGATTGTCAAACCGGCACTTGGGATACAAGCTGTTTCCAGAAATGGGCCTTCGCGACTGATTAGATCATGTATCAGTCTGTGCCACCCCTTGAACAACATGTATGGACTCTTTACTATAGCAATAGTCATGTAAAGAGGAATCTCCACAATTAATCCCATCAGCCCAACAATAATGCATCCGGGCACATGAATGAACCTAAGAGGTTGAAGCTCATTAAAACTTGGGGATTCGCGCAATTCCTTCAAGTACAGTGGGTATGAATGATAGCAAAAATCTGCAAAATCTCAAACCACAGTACAGCTTCCTTTGATAGTTCCCCAAGTTCCATCCACAATGCAGTGGAAGAACTTGTTGGACTCATCTTCATGTCTGAAGGCCTCAAAGGCAGATACCCAGGGAACATCGCCGAGCATCGCGGTTGTATCAAGCATCTGATCATAGTAAGAGAATGTGTTGCTAGGGATATACTTGATGCCAGCACTGGCCATCTGCTTCCAGATGGAAGACCGCAGATCAGCTGCGACCTTTTTCAAATCCTCAGCACTGCTCTTTTTATCCCAGAAAGATTCCAATGCAAACTTGAGGATGACATATTATCTTGAAGCTATATGTGTATTGACAGAGAGACAGCGGAATAGGTTGAGGTCCGGCGGGCGGCCAAAGGCGAGATTGCCGCCCACCGGTGAAGCGAAAATATTGGATGTTAAATCCGCTCTGATACCATGTAGAAAATTAATGTATTGATGTTGATTGATATATTGATAGATATTTGATTTTTTTTAGAATGACTACAATGACTCTCCTATATATAGGAGATGAAGAGAATATACTAACACACTACTAACACACTTACCTACCACACTACACTCACCTAACACACTAACATAAAATATTCTAACACCTAACACACTAACATAAAATATTCTAACAAAACCTACCGGGATTGGCCAGATAAGCTGCCGTTTGCTCTGTGGGGCTACCGGACTTCAATCAGAACTTTTACTGGGGCGACTCCGTATTCATTAGTTTATGGGATGGAGGCCGTTCTACCTATCGAGATTGAGGTTCCGTCATTACGAGTATTGGCTGAGTGTCAAATAGCCGAAGTAGATTGGCAGCAGAGCAGGTTTGAGGAACTCATGCTCTTTGATGAGAGAAGATTGAAAGCACTGTACCATGTTCAAGGTTATCAGCGCAGAATTGCCCGGGCTTTCAACAAGAAAGTGAAGTCCAGGAATTTAAAGGAAGGAGATTTGGTACTCAGGATAACCGAGCTCCCATCCACGACCCAAGGGGCAAGTTCAGACCTAATTGGACTGGCCCCTACATCATTAAGTCTATCTAGTCAGGTGGAGCTGTGGTTCTGATGGATCTAGATGGCTTGGAGTTTTCGCAACCGATCAATATGGACAAGTTGAAGAAATATTACCCTTGAGAGGCTCGCTAGGCCGAAAACCCGAAAGGGCGACCTAGGCAAAATTCAGAGCACAAAAAAATTCGAAATTATAAAAACTGAGCTCGCAAGGTTGAAAACCCGCAAAGGGCGGCCTTGGCAAAAGTTGGAGCGCAAAAGGAGAGCGAAAATACTCGAGTGAACCTGAGCCTGAACTATGTAAGGCTTGATTTCCATCTTTGGGATACGTAGGCAACTTCATCCTGAAGTTCAGCCATAAACTTTTCCCTGATCAACTTTGTCCATTTGATCATCTCAGTCATCTTTGTCTATCAGCATTCATCGTAATCTCCGGTGCAGTGCTTTTCAGACTAGGGGCAACTTTCCGTTACTGTGCAGTGCTGCAGCGCTATTCAGACTAGGGGCAACTTTCCAGTTGCTAGGATCCGGGGTTGTGCATCTCAGTGACAGATCTCAGGCGTGTCCAGTTCTGATCCATATCGAAAATGGTTTTGAAAAGTTTTAATAAAAGTTGACTTTGTTCAAACTAATCTTTTTACAACTTAGACCATTTTTGGACCAAAGCGGAAAATTTTCAGTACCCACAACCTTCAATTTCATTGATTTCAGTACAGAATTCTCTTGCTCTTGCATATACATTGAAGTTGCTTTTTATTACAATCATAAAAACTTGAAAGTACTAATAAAGCAATAAAACCGGGGCATAGTCAAGTCAGGTGTCCCTGCGCCCCTCCCAGAGCTGGTCGAAGCCTCTGATGCCAAGCTGGGCCCAATCTGCGCCTCTTCATTGAGCCAATCCAAGCACTCATCAGACAAAGTGCAACTAAAAGTGGGAGCGGGGGCCAGGAGCTCTCTAGTCCTCCATGCTGTGGCATACCGGGCAAGCTGTGCGCCTCGAACCGGGAAAGCAGCCGGGTACTCAATCCCCTCTGGCGGGCAAGTCTGATCATGACTGAACTGGCGTAGGAACCGGAACGGAAAGTAGAACACACAGTGAGTCAGACCAATCAACTGGATCCCGATCAGCCGGGACATGCTATAACTCATTGCTGGGAGATTGAGCCAAGGGCAGCGCCAAGCAATGCGATCTGCAGACAAATTGCACATCCAGTCAAACCACCATCCCTCATCAAGGGCATCGACTAGGCGTTGTCGAAAGAAGTAGCCGCGGGTTGAGTAGGCTGGGTAAGAGTCCACAACCTGCAATTTATCCATCAACCATACCTGGGGAGGGATGAAAAATGAGAGAATAAAGAATAGAGAGATGAACGATGAGAAAAAAAGGTAAGGAAAGGGTTTTGTGAGAAAAACCGAGCCTGAGGGCCGAGTGATGTGAGCAATACATATGTGAGACTGGGTGGGAA
>JAPPVO010004459.1:0-16428 GCA_030407325.1 Camellia japonica
CAAAATAGCGCGAGCGTCAACTGCACAAAACAGTGTGATGCGCAAAATAGCGCGAGTTTGAACTGCAAAAAACTGTGCGATGCGCAAAATAGCGTGAGTGTCAAGTGCACAAAACAGTGCGCTGCGCAAAATAGCGCGAGTGTCAACTGCACAAAACAGTGCGATGCGCAAAATAGCGCGAGTTGGAACTGCACGAAACAGTGCGATGCGCAAAATAGCGCGAGTTTTTTGCTGCACAAAATAGTGCGATACGCAAAATAGCGCGAGTTTGAACTGCACAAAACAGTGCGATGCGCAAAATAGTGCGATGCGCAAAATGCACAAAACAGTGCGATGCGCAAAATAGCGCGAGCGTCAACTGCACAAAACAGTGCGATGCGCAAAATAGCGCGAGTTTGAACTTCAAAAAACACTGCGATGCGCAAAATAGCGTGAGTGTCAACTGCACAAAACAGTGCGATGCGCAAAACAGCGCGAGTTTGAACTGCACAAAACAGTGCGATGCGCAAAATAGCGCGAGTGTCAACTGCACAAAACTGTGCGATGCGCAAAATAGCGCGAGTTTGAACTGCACGAAACAGTGCGATGCGCAAAATAGCGGGAGTTTTTTACTGCACAAAATAGTGCGATGCGCAAAATAGCGCGACTTTGAACTGCACAAAACAGTGCGATGCGCAAAATAGCGCGAGTGTCAACTGCACAAAACAGTGCGATGCGCAAAATAGCGCGAGTTTGAACTGCACAAAACAGTGCGATGCGCAAAATAGCGCGAGTTTTTTACTGCACAAAATAGTGCGATGCGCAAAATAGTGCGATGCGCAAAATGCACAAAACTGTGCGATGCGCAAAATAGCGCGAGCGTCAACTGCACAAAACAGTGCGATGCGCACAATAGCGTGAGTGTCAACTGCACAAAACAGTGCGATGCGCAAAATAGCGCGAGGGTCAACCACACAAAACAGTGCGATGCGCAAAACAGCGCGAGTTTGAACTGCTCAAAACTGTGCGATGCGCGAAATAGCGCGAGTGTCAACTGCACAAAACAGTGCGATGCGCAAAATAGCGCGAGTTTGAACTGCACAAAACAGTGCGATGCGCAAAATAGCGCGAGTTTTTTACTGCACAAAATAGTGCGATGCGCGAAATGCACAAAACAGTGCGATGCGCAAAATAGCGCGAGCGTCAACTGCACAAAACAGTGCGATGCGCAAAATAGCGCGAGTTTGAACTGCAAAAAACTGTGCGATGCGCAAAATAGCGTGAGTGTCAAGTGCACAAAACAGTGCGATGCGCAAAATAGCGCGAGGGACAACTACACAAAACAGTGCGATGCGCAAAACAGCGCGAGTTTGAACTGCACAAAATAGTGCGATGCGCAAAATAGCGCGAGTGTCAACTGCACAAAACTGTGCGATGCGCAAAATAGCGCGAGTTTGAACTGCACGAAACAGTGCGATGCGCAAAATAGCGCGAGTTTTTTACTGCACAAAATAGTGCGATGCGCAAAATAGCACGAGTTTGAACTGCACAAAACAGTGCGATGCGCAAAATAGCGCGAGTGTCAACTGCACAAAACTATGCGATGCGCAAAATAGCGCGAGTTTGAACTGCACGAAACAGTGCGATGCGCAAAATAGCGCGAGTTTGAACAGTACAAAACAGTGCGATGCGGAAAATAGCGTGAGTGTCAACTGCACAAAACTGTGAGATGCGCAAAATAGCGCGAGTTTGAACTGCACGAAACAGTGCGATGCGCAAAATAGCGCGAGTTTCTTACTGCACAAAATAGTGCGATGCGCAAAATAGCGCGAGTTTGAACTGCACAAAACAGTGCGATGCGCAAAATAGCGCGAGGGTCAACTGCACAAAACAGTGCGATGCGCAAAATAGCGCGAGTTTGAACTGCACGAAACAGTGCGATGCGCAAAATAGCGCGAGTTTCTTACTGCACAAAATAGTGCGATGCGCAAAATAGCGCGAGTTTGAACTGCACAAAACAGTGCGATGCGCAAAATAGCGCGAGCGTCAACTGCACCAAACGGTGCGATGCGCAAAATAGCGCGAGTTTGAACTGCAAAAAACTGTGCGATGCGCAAAATAGCGTGAGTGTCAACTGTACAAAACAGTGCGATGCGCAAAATGGCGCGAGGGTCAACTACAGAAAACAGTGCGATGAGCAAAACAGCGCGAGTTTGAACTGCACAAAACAGTGCGATGCGGAAAATAGCGCGAGTGTCAACTGCACAAAACAGTGCCATGCGCAAAATAGCGCGAGTTTTTTACTGCACAAAATAGTGCGATGCGCAAAATGCACAAAACAGTGCGATGAGCAAAATAGCGCGAGCGTCAACTGCACAAAATAGTGCGATGCGCAAAATAGCGCGAGTTTGAACTGCAAAAAACTGTGCGATGCGCAAAATAGCGTGAGTGTCAACTGCACAAAACAGTGCGATGTGCAAAATAGCGCGAGGGTCAACTACACAAAACAGAGCGATGCGCAAAACAGCGCGAGTTTGAACTGCACAAAACTGTGCGATGCGCGAAATAGCGCGAGTGTCAACTGCACAAAACAGTGCGATGCGCAAAATAGCGCGAGTTTGAACTGCACAAAGCAGTGCGATGCGCAAAATAGCGCGAGTTTTTTACTAGACAAAATAGTGCGATGCGCAAAATAGTGCGATGCGCAAAATAGCGCGAGCGTCCACTGCACAAAACAGTGTGATGCGCAAAATAGCGCGAGTTTGAACTGCAAAAAACTGTGCGATGCGCAAAATAGCGTGAGTGTCAAGTGCACAAAACAGTGCGATGCGCAAAATAGCGCGAGGGTCAACTACACAAAACAGTGCGATGCACAAAACAGTGCGATGCGCAAAACAGCGCGAGTTTGAACTGCACAAAACAGTGCGATGCGCAAAATAGCGCAAGTGTCAACTGCACAAAACTGTGCGATGCGCAAAATAGCGCGAGTTTGAACTGCACGAAACAGTGCGATGCGCAAAATAGCGCGAGTTTCAACTGCACGAAACAGTGCGATGCGCAAAATAGCGCGAGTTTTTTACTGCACAAAATAGTGCGATGCGCAAAATAGCGCGAGTTTCAACTGCACAAAACAGTGCGATGCGCAAAATAGCGCGAATGTCAACTGCACAAAACTGTGCGATGCGCAAAATAGCGCGAGTTTGAACTGCAAAAAACTGTGCGATGCGCAAAATAGCTTGAGTGTCAAGTGCACAAAACAGTGCGATGCGCAAAATAGCGCGAGGGTCAACTACACAAAACAGTGCGATGCGCAAAACAGCGCGAGTTTGAACTGATCAAAACAGTGCGATGCGCAAAACAGCGCGAGTGTCAACTGCACAAAACAGTGCGATGCGAAAAATAGCGCGAGTTTGAACTGCACGAAACAGTGCGATGCGCAAAATAGCGCGAGTTTGAACTGCACAAAATAGTGTGATGCGCAAAATAGCGCGAGTGTCAACTGCACAAAACAGTGCGATGCGCAAAATATCGCGAGTTTGAACTGCACGAAACAGTGCGATGCGAAAATAGCGCGAGTTTTTTACTGCACAAAATAGTGCGATGCGCAAAATAGTGCGATGCGCAAAATGCACAAAACAGTGCGATGCGCAAAATAGCGCGAGCGTCAACTGCACAAAACAGTTCGATGCGCAAAATAGCGCGAGCGTCAACTGCACAAAACAGTGCGATGCGCAAAATAGCGCGAGTTTGAACTGCAAAAAACTGTGCGATGCGCAAAATAGCGTAAGTGTCAACTGCACAAAACAGTGCGATGCACAAAATAGCGCGAGGGTCAACTACACAAAACAGTGCGATGCGCAAAACAGCGCGAGTTTGAACTGCACAAAACAGTGCGATGCGCAAAATAGCGCGAGTGTCAACTGCACAAAACTGTGCGATGCGCAAAATAGCGCGAGTTTGAACTGCACGAAATAGTGCGATGCGCAAAATAGCGCGAGTTTTTTACTGCACAAAATAGTGCGATGCGCAAAATAGCGCGAGTTTGAACTGCACAAAACAGTGCGATGCGCAAAATAGCGCGAGTGTCAACTGCACAAAACAGTGCAATGCGCAAAATAGCGCGAGTTTGAACTGCACAAAACAGTGCGATGCGCAAAATAGCGTGAGTTTTTTACTGCACAAAATAGTGCGATGCGCAAAATAGTGCGATGCGCAAAATGCACAAAACAGAGCGATGCGCAAAATAGCGCGAGCGTCAACTGCACAAAATAGCGCGAGTTTGAACTGAAAAAAACTGTGCGATGCGCAAAATAGCGTGAGTGTCAACTGCACAAAACAGTGCGATGCGCAAAATAGCGCGAGGGTCAACTACACAAAACAGTGCGATGAGCAAAACAGTGCGATGAGCAAAACAGCGCGAGTTTGAACTGCACAAAATTGTGCGATGCGCGAAATAGCGCGAGTGTCAACTGCACAAAACAGTGCGATGCGCAAAATAGCGCCAGTTTGAACTGCACAAAATAGTGCGATGCGCTAAATAGCGCGAGTTTTTTACTGCACAAAATAGTGCGATGCGCAAAATAGTGCGATGCGCGAAATGTACAATACAGTGCGATGCGCAAAATAGCACGAGCGTCAACTGCACAAAACAGTGCGATGCGCAAAATAGCGCGAGTTTGAACTGCAAAAAACTGTGCGATGCGCAAAATAGCGTGAGTGTCAAGTGCAGAAAACAGTGCAATGCGCAAAATAGCGCGAGGGTCAACTACACAAAACAGTGCGATGCGCAAAACAGCGCGAGTTTGAACTGCACAAAACAGTGCGATGCGCAAAATAGCGCGAGTGTCAACTGCACAAAACTGTGCGATGCGCAAAATAGCGCGAGTTTGAACTGCACGAAACAGTGCGATGCGCAAAATAGCGCGAGTTTTTTACTGCACAAAATAGTGCGATGCGCAAAATAGCGCGAGTTTCAACTGCACAACAGAGTGCGATGCGCAAAATAGCGCGAGTGTCAACTGCACAAAACAATGCGATGCGCAAAATAGCGCGAGTTTGAACTGCAAAAAACTGTGCGATGCGCAAAATAGCGTGAGTGTCAAGTGCACAAAACAGTGCGATGCGCAAAATAGCGAGAGGGTCAACTAGACAAAACAGTGCGATGCGCAAAACAGCGCGAGTTGGAACTGCACAAAACAGTGCGATGCGCAAAACAGCGCGAGTGTCAACTGCACAAAACAGTGCGATGCGCAAAATAGCGCGAGTTGGAACTGCACGAAACAGTGCGATGCGCAAAATAGCGCGAGTTTTTTACTGCACAAAATAGTGCGATACGCAAAATAGCGCGAGTTTGAACTGCACAAAACAGTGCGATGCGCAAAATAGCGCGAGTGTCAACTGCACAAAACAGTGCGATGCGCAAAATAGCGCGAGTTTTTTACTGCACAAAATAGTGCGATGCACAAAATAGTGCGATGCGCAAAATGCACAAAACAGTGCGATGCGCAAAACAGCGCGAGTGTCAACTGCACAAAACAGTGCGATGCGCAAAATAGCGCGAGTTGGAACTGCACGAAACAGTGCGATGCGCAAAATAGCGCGAGTTTTTTACTGCACAAAATAGTGCGATACGCAAAATAGCGCGAGTTTGAACTGCACAAAACAGTGCGATGCGCAAAATAGCGCGAGTGTCAACTGCACAAAACAGTGCGATGCGCAAAATAGCGCGAGTTTTTTACTGCACAAAATAGTGCGATGCACAAAATAGTGCGATGCGCAAAATGCACAAAACAGTGCGATGCGCAAAATTGCGCGAGCGTCAACTGCACAAAACAGTGCGATGCGCAAAATAGCGCGAGTTTGAACTGCAAAAAACAGTGCGATGCGCAAAATAGCGTGAGTGTCAACTGCACAAAACAGTGCGATGCGCAAAACAGCGCGAGTTTGAACTGCACAAAACAGTGCGATGCGCAAAATAGCGTGAGTGTCAACTGCACAAAACTGTGCGATGCGCAAAATATCGCGAGTTTGAACTGCACGAAACAGTGCGATGCGCAAAATAGCGGGAGTTTTTTACTGCACAAAATAGTGCGATGCGCAAAATAGCGCGACTTTGAACTGCACAAAACAGTGTGATGCGCAAAATAGCGCGAGCGTCAACTGCACAAAACAGGGCGATGCGCAAAATAGCGCGAGGGTCAACCACACAAAACCGTGCGATGCGCAAAACAGCGCGAGTTTGAACTGCTCAAAACTGTGCGATGCGCGAAATAGCGCGAGTGTCAACTGTACAAAACAGTGCGATGCGCAAAATAGCGCGAGTTTGAACTGCACAAAACAGTGCGATGCGCAAAATAGCGCGAGTTTTTTACTGCACAAAATAGTGCGATGCGCGAAATGCACAAAACAGTGCGATGCGCAAAATAGCGCGAGCGTCAACTGCACAAAACAGTGCGATGCGCAAAATAGCGCGAGTTTGTACTGCAAAAAACTGTGCGATGCGCAAAATAGCGTGAGTGTCAAGTGCACAAAACAGTGCGATGCGCAAAATAGCGCGAGGGACAACTACACAAAACAGTGCGATGCGCAAAACAGCGCGAGTTTGAACTGCACAAAACAGTGCGATGTGAAAAATAGCGCGAGTGTCAACTGCACAAAACTGTGCGATGCGCAAAATAGCGCGAGTTTGAACTGCACGAAACAGTGCGATGCGCAAAATAGCGCGAGTTTTTTACTGCACAAAATAGTGCGATGCGCAAAATAGCACGAGTTTGAACTGCACAAAACAGTGCGATGCGCAAAATAGCGCGAGTGTCAACTGCACAAAACTGTGCGATGCGCAAAATAGCGCGAGTTTGAACTGCACGAAACAGTGCGATGCGCAAAATAGCGCGAGTTTGAACTGTACAAAACAGTGCGATGCGGAAAATAGCGCGAGTGTCAACTGCACAAAACTGTGCGATGCGCAAAATAGCGCGAGTTTGAACTGCACGAAACAGTGCGATGCGCAAAATAGCGCGAGTTTCTTACTGCACAAAATAGTGCGATGCGCAAAATAGCGCGAGTTTGAACTGCACAAAACAGTGCGATGCGCAAAATAGCGCGAGGGTCAACTGCACAAAACAGTGCGATGCGCAAAATAGCGCGAGTTTGAACTGCACAAAACAGTGCGATGCGCAAAATAGCGCGAGCGTCAACTGCACCAAACAGTGCGATGCGCAAAATAGCGCGAGTTTGAACTGCAAAAAACTGTGCGATGCGCAAAATAGCGTGAGTGTCAAGTGCACAAAACAGTGCGATGCGCAAAATAGCGCGAGGGTCAACTAGACAAAACAGTGCGATGCGCAAAACAGCGCGAGTTTGAACTGCACAAAACAGTGCGATGCGCAATACGGCGCGAGTGTCAACTGCACAAAACAGTGCGATGCGCAAAATAGCGCGAGTTGGAACTGCACGAAACAGTGCGATGCGCAAAATAGCGCGAGTTTTTTACTGCACAAAATAGTGCGATACGCAAAATAGCGCGAGTTTGAACTGCACAAAACAGTGCGATGCGCAAAATAGCGCGAGTGTCAACTGCACAAAACAGTGCGATGCGCAAAATAGCGCGAGTTTTTTACTGCACAAAACAATGCGATGCACCATTCTCACCTAACCAATCCATTCCCAGAATGATATCAAAACAGGTCATGTCGAGTGGTAACAGATTGGCATACACCCGAATATCCCCAAGTTCAAGTTCACAATTAAGGTAAACTGATGTACAAGACATAGAGTCTCCCAAAGGTGAAGACACACACAACATATAAGACAAATTTTCTTTAGGTTTATCTAAGTTTTGTGCAAACAATTTCGACACATAGGAATGAGTAGATCCGGAATCAAATAAGACTGAAGCAGAATGACCGTAAACCATAAATGTACCTGACACCACTGTTGCTGCATTCTGCACATCTCCCGGGACCAATGCAAACACCCTGCCTTGTCTCGCTGTGTCTTTACTGTTGTTAGGTTTGACCGGCGTCTTGGTGTTCGTAGCTGGTGTAGACCCCGCTGAACTAGTAGCAACCCTGTTGCCATTTCGTTGATTCCTTTGGGGACAATCCTTGATCAAATGACCCGTTTTGCCACAATGATAACAAGCTCCAGACTTCCATTGGCATACCCCACGATGTCTCTTCCCACATTCCGAACAAGTAGGGATCGTACCCTGATTAGGAGCAGAAATGGTTGAAATCCCTGAGTTTTGTTTCTTGTTTGGTGGAATAGTCACTCCCTTTGACCATTGACTGTTTTGCCTTTTTCCTTTCCACTCGGCAATCCGGTTTTGAGCAGCAAGATTTCCCTCAGCTATAACGGCCCTCTCCAAAACCTCTACATACGTAGGCAACTTTAACATATTGACCCGATCCAGAATTGCTCCTCGTAGTCCCCCTTCGAATTTCCGTGCCTTTTTGTAATCCGTATCCACCATATGCGGTGCAAATCGTGCTAGCTCTGCAAATTGGGCCTCATATTCAGCAACAGTCTTGTTCCCCTGTCTGAGAGTTTCAAATTCAGTCACCTTTTTATCCCGCACACTTTGAGGAAAGTATTTATCATAAAATAGCTCCAGAAATCTGTCCCAAGTTAGCCTTGGATGGGTCGTTCTCGTGAGCATCCACCACCTACGTGCTTCATCTTCTAGGGTGAAGGCAGCCAATTGCACTTTTTGAACTTCGGTGCAAGGGAAAACTTCAAATAATTTCTCTATGCCCAACACCCAGGCCTCCGCTTTCATCGGTTCTATTCCTCCCTTGAAAACTGGCGGTTTCATCTTTTTAAACTCTTTTGTAAGAGTGATAGTCCGGTCTTCAGCCTGGTAGTCTGGTGCTACTGGTGGAGGTATTGGTGGTGGTGGAGGTTGTTCTTGCGGCTGTTGCTGCTGTGGTGGCTGTTGTTGTGGTTGTTGTTGTCGTAGAGTCTCAGCCATCTCCATAATCATTCTCTCCATCCTATCCAACCGCGCAGATGTAGCATCCTCCGGCCCATCTGTCCTTGTTCTCACCATTATCTACACAATAGGCAATTAGATACAATAGACATAATTCAAACTTGTTAGTATTATCAGAGTACTTCTTACTGTTGCCATCAACTGATTTATACTTTTAGGGTGCCATGCAGGATGCCTAAATCTGTTCTAGACACCCTACAGCTCAATGGCTTCGTGTGTGTGATAGCAACTCGTGCTCTGATACCACTTGTCACGCCCCAAACCTGCCCCTAAAAGTTTGGGCATGACCTACTCGTAACATGGTATATAATCTGGGGAGTGAACTTATGGGGCCTTATCGGAAGCATAACTCAACATATATAAATACAAACAAACACCATTGAGCGATTTCTACTATGCCAGGATCTCATGCATCATAACATTTCATCATCAACAGACATAATTAAAACCAAAGTCTTGAACATTAGTCACATGCACATGCATTTACAGTCCCAGCCCTATGATTGGGCGTACACAAAACAACATGAGAGTTATATACAACAACCTTAGGTAGCACTAAACAAGTAACTAATATCTTTACAGTACACCAAAATGAGTGGCTTGGTATAGTGCCTGGATACGTAAGGTTGAGCAAAAGAAGCGGTGTCCTGAGCTAGGAATGACCACCTGGTGGGTGACCTACAGAACAGACAAAATTGAGAGTGAGCCAGGCTCAATGAATAGTAGTGCACAAATGAAACATTACGTAACTTAATTAGGTACTATAGCAACACTTTAGTCTGGTTCTGCGACATACACATAACAACTTCAGGCTTAATCTTGTACATAAACTTGGAGGTTTTAAACCTTTGAAAGTGGCACTATGGCCCTTGAAAGTATGGCATAAAGCCCTTAATAGCATGATGGCACTACGGCCCTTGAGATTATGGCATAAAGCCCTTGATAACATGTTGGCACTACGGCCCTTGAAAATGGCATAAAGCCCTTGATAGCTTGATGGCACTACGGCCCTTGAAAATGGCTCGAGGCCCTTGAAAAGATGGCTTAAAGCCCTTGTACATTCTTTTAGTTTACATACTTTAGCATTAACATTAACATTCACATTAATTTAAACATACGTGAAACAGTAGCATTATACATTACATGCTTGAGACATTTAGACAATTGCTTTACATGCTATGGTATATTGACACAATTGCATATCATTTACAGAAGTACTACTACTCACAGTGTTGGGATGACGTGCCTGTTCCACTCGTAGTGTGCCCTGCACACATTGAAAACTTACACTTTAGTTCATCTCAATTACATATCAAATTACATTTCGTTTCACTTCGTTTCGCTTCATTTCGAATGAATTAATACATATCAAAAGACACCGAATACATATTTCGACATTTTTAGAGGGTTCTACACGTAAAACGGAGCAACCCGTCTTTTTCTGCATGTCCCGCACGTGCGGCTAGGACTCCCGCACGTGCGGCGGTTGGTCCCGCACGTGCGTCCCGCACGTGCCTTTTAGGCAGAATAGAAGCTCCATTTTTCCTCTTCTCCCGCACGTGCGGCCACAACCCCCGCACGTGCGGCGATGGGCTCCCGCACGTGCGGCCATGACTCCCGCACGTGCGGCGATTCTGCAATTCAGTCCGAAATTTTGCTGAAAAAATGTGGTTTTCTTGGGGTATTTTAGAGGGCTTAAATTGAACCTTTTACATGGTATATCTTGATTCAAAAACACACAATTAACTTGTATAACATCATAATGTAATCCAAATTAAAGTGAATTAAACCCTTACTCTTCACTCAATTACTTAGGATAAAATGAAGGTTCAAAAATGTGAAGTCATCTTTATGGCTCCTAACTTCACATACTTCCATTTCTAGAGTTTCTTATCTTCACATACACACAAAATATAGATAAACAATCTTATGCTCATAAAAATAGTCCCACCTTGAAATTAAGAAGGTAGATGAATTAGATAAGAAATGAGGCCACCCTATTCATCTTCTAGCATTCACAAACTTCATACCAATACAAGATCATGCATCCTCAAGGTCTTTCAACTTGAAATTAAGAAGAGAATTAAACTAAGAAATTAAACTTACTTTAGACCTTAGGCTCTCTTCCTTCTTCCTTGTCTCCTTCTCTCCTTCTTCTCAAACTAAGTGTTTTTGCCTTAAACCCAAGTTCAACATAAATATATATATCTACTAGGGCTAATAAGACGAAAATGAATCGTTTAATCGTCCCAAAATTAAAATTTCACGAACGTACTTAATATTACTTAAAAATCATGCTGATTACAAATATCTTATCAATTTCAGATAATTAAGCTGTTAAGGCTTCCAATTTCTAACTTAATGTTTCTAATGGGAACAGATAATTTCCTTAAAGAACAGATAGTCATCTTAAACATAAGTTTCACTTGTTTCTTCAAACTTTTTCATGGACTTTTGAAATAAACATCTAAGAATGCTAATCGAGGGCTGAAAATATAACAGGAATCATGTGTGAGGGTCGGGTTATTACATGTGCGATGTGCAAAATAGCGTGAGTGTCAAGTGCACAAAACAGTGCGCTGCGCAAAATAGCGCGAGGGTCAACTACACAAAACAGTGCGATGCGCAAAACAGCGCGAGTCTGAACTGCACAAAACAGTGCGATGCGAAAAATAGCGCGAGTGTCAACTGCACAAAACTGTGCGATGCGCAAAATAGCGCGAGTTTGAACAGCACGAAACAGTGCGATGCGCAAAATAGCGTGAGTTTTTTACTGCACAAAATAGTGCGATGCGCAAAATGGGGTGAGTTTGAACTGCACAAAACAGTGCGATGCGCAAAATAGCGCGAGTGTCAACTGCACAAAACAGTATGATGCGCAAAATAGCGCGAGTTTGAACTGCACAAAACAGTGCGATGCGCAAAATAGCGCGAGTTTTTTACTGCACAAAATAGTACGATGCGCAAAATGCACAAAACAGTGCGATGAGCAAAATAGCGCGAGCGTCAACTGTACAAAACAGTGTGATGCGCAAAATAGCGCGAGTTTGAACTGCAAAAAACTGTGCGATGCGCAAAATAACGTGAGTGTCAAGTGCACAAAACAGTGCGCTGCGCAAAATAGCGCGAGGGTCAACTACACAAAACAGTGCGATGCGCAAAACAGCGCGAGTTTGAACTGCACAAAACAGTGCGATGTGCAAAATAGCGCGAGTGTCAACTGCACAAAACTGTGCGATGCGCAAAATAGCGCGAGTTTGAACTGCACGAAACAGTGCGATGCGCAAAATAGCGCGAGTTTTTTACTGCACAAAATAGTGCGATGCGCAAAATAGCGTGAGTTTGAACTGCACAAAACAGTGCGATGCGCAAAATAGCGCGAGTGTCAACTGCACAAAACACTGCGATGCGCAAAATAGCGCGAGTTTGAACTGCACAAAACAGTGCGATGCGCAAAATAGCGCGAGTTTTTTACTGCACAAAATAGTGTGATGCGCAAAATAGTGCGATGCGCAAAATGCACAAAACAGTGCGATGCGCAAAATAGCGCGAGCGTCAACTGCACAAAACAGTGCGATGCGCAAAATAGCGCGAGTTTGAACTGCAAAAAACTGTGCGATGCGCAAAATAGCGTCAGTGTCAACTGCACAAAACAGTGCGATGCGCAAAATAGCGCGAGGGTCAACTACACAAAACAGTGCGATGCGCAAAACAGCGCGAGTTTGAACTGCACAAAACAGTGCGATGCGCAAAATAGCGCGAGTGTCAACTGCACAAAACTGTGCGATGCGCAAAATAGCGCGAGTTTGAACTGCACGAAACAGTGCGATGCGCAAAATAGCGGGAGTTTTTTACTGCACAAAATAGTGCGATGCGCAGAATAGCGCGACTTTGAACTGCACAAAATAGTGCGATGCGCAAAATAGCGCGAGTCTCAACTGCACAAAACAGTGCGATGCGCAAAATAGCGCGAGTTTTTTACGGCACAAAATAGTGCGATGCGCAAAATAGTGCGATGAGCAAAATAGCGCGAGCGTCAACTGCACAAAACAGTGTGATGCGCAAAATAGCGCGAGTTTGAACTGCAAAAAACTGTGCGATGCGCAAAATAGCGTGAGTGTCAAGTGCACAAAACAGTGCGCTGCGCAAAATAGCGCGAGGGTCAACTACACAAAACATCGATGCGCAAAACAGCGCGAGTCTGAACTGCACAAAAACAGTGCGATGCGAAAAATAGCGCGAGTGTCAACTGCACAAAACTGTGCGATGCGCAAAATAGCGCGAGTTTGAACAGCACGAAACAGTGCGATGCGCAAAATAGCGCGAGTTTTTTACTGCACAAAATAGTGCGATGCGCAAAATAGGGCGAGTTTGAACTGCACAAAACAGTGCGATGCGCAAAATAGCGCGAGTGTCAACTGCACAAAACAGTATGATGCGCAAAATAGCGCGAGTTTGAACTGCACAAAACAGTGCGATGCGCAAAATAGCGCGAGTTTCTTTACCACAAAATAGTACATGCGCAAAATGCACAAAACAGTGCGATGAGCAAAATAGCGCGAGCGTCAACTGCACAAAACAGTGTGATGCGCAAAATAGCGCGAGTTTGAACTGCAAAAAACTGTGCGATGCGCAAAATAACGTGAGTGTCAAGTGCACAAAACAGTGCGCTGCGCAAAATAGCGCGAGGGTCAACTACACAAAACAGTGCGATGCGCAAAATAGCGCGAGTTTGAACTGCACAAAACAGTGCGATGTGCAAAATAGCGCGAGTGTCAACTGCACAAAACTGCGCGATGCGCAAAATAGCGCGAGTTGAACTGCACGAAACAGTGCGATGCGCAAATAAGCGAGTTTTTTACTGCACAAAATAGTGCGATGCGCAAAATAGCGTGAGTTTGAACTGCACAAAACAGTCGATGCGCAAAATACGGAGTGTCAACTGCACAAAACACTGCGATGCGCAAAATAGCGCGAGTTTGAACTGCACAAAACAGCGCGATGCGCAAAATAGCGCGAGTTTTTTACTGCACAAAAAGTGTGATGCGCAAAATAGGCGATTGGCAAAATGCACAAAACAGTGCGATGCGCAAAATAGCGCAGCGTCAACTGCACAAAACAGTGCGATGCGCAAATAGCGCGAGTTTGAACTGCAAAAAACTGTGCGATGCGCAAAATAGCGTCAGTGTCAACTGCACAAACAGTGCGATGCGCAAAAAGCGCGAGGTCAACTACACAAAACAGTCGATGCGCAAAACAGCGCGAGTTTGAACTACAAAACAGTGCATGCGCAAAATAGCGCGAGTGTCAACTGCACAAAACTGTGCGATGCGTAAAATAGCGCGAGTTTGAACTGCACGAAACAGTGCGATGCGCAAAATAGCGCGAGTTTTTTACTGCACAAAATAGTGCGATGCGCAAAATAGCGCGACTTTGAACTGCACAAAATAGTGCGATGCGCACAATAGCGCGAGTGTCAACTGCACAAAACAGTGCGATGCGCAAAATAGCGCGAGTTTGAACTGCACAAAACAGTGCGATGCGCAAAATATCGCGAGTTTTTTATGGCACAAAATAGTGCGATGCGCAAAATAGTGCGATGCGCAAAATGCACAAAACTGTGCGATGCGCAAAATAGCGCGAGCGCCAACTGCACAAAACAGTGCGATGCGCAAAATGGCGTGAGTGTCGACTGCACAAAACAGTGCGATGCGCAAAATAGCGCGAGGGTCCACTACACAAAACAGTGCGATGCGCAAAATAGCGTGAGTGTCAACTGCACAAAACAGTGCGATGCGCAAAATAGCGCGAGGGTCAACTACGCAAAACAGTGCGATGCGCAAAATAGCGCGAGTTTGAACTGCACAAAACAGTGCGATGCGCAAAATAGCGCGAGTTTGAACTGCACAAAACAGTGCGATGCGCAAAATAGCGCGAGTTTTTTACTGCACAAAATAGTGCGATGCGCAAAATGCACAAAACAGTGCGATGCGCAAAATAGCGCGAGCGACAACTGCACAAAACAGTGCGATGCGCAAAATAGCGCGAGTTTGAACTGCAAAAAAACTCTGCGATGCGCAAAATAGCGTCAGTGTCAACTGCACAAAACAGTGCGATGCGCAAAATAGCGCGAGGGTCAACTACACAAAACAGTGCGATGCGCAAAACAGCGCGAGTTTGAACTGCACAAAACAGTGCGATGCGCAAAATAGCGCGAGTGTCAACTGCACAAAACTGTGCGATGCGCAAAATAGCGCGAGTTTGAACTGCACGAAACAGTGCGATGCGCAAAATAGCGCGAGTTTTTTACTGCACAAAATAGTGCGATGCGCAAAATAGCGCGACTTTGAACTGCACAAAATAGTGCGATGCGCAAAATAGCGCGAGTGTCAACTGCACAAAACAGTGCCATGCGCAAAATAGCGCGAGTTTGAACTGCACAAAACAGTGCGATGCGCAAAATAACGCGAGTTTTTTACTGCACAAAATAGTGCGATGCGCAAAATGCACAAAACAGTGCGATGCGCAAAATAGCGCGAGCGTCAACTGCACAAAACAGTGCGATGCGCAAAATAGCTCGAGTTTGAACTGCAAAAAACTGTGCGATGCGCAAAATAGCGTCAGTGTCAACTGCACAAAACAATGCGATGCGCAAAATAGCGCGAGGGTCAACTACACAAAACAGTGCGATGCGCAAAATAGCGAGAGTGTCAACTGCACAAAACAGTGCGATGCGCAAAATAGCGCGATGGTCAACTCCACAAAACTGTGCGATGCGCAAAATAGCGCGAGTTTGAACTGCACAAAACAGTGCGAGGCGCAAAATAGCGCGATTTTTTTACTGCACAAAATAGTGCGATGCGCAAAATGCACAAAACAGTGCGATGCACAAAATAGCGCGAGCGTCAACTGCACAAAACAGTGCGATGCGCAAAATAGCGCGAGTTTGAACTGCAAAAAACTCTGCGATGCGCAAAATAGCGTCAGTGTCAACTGCACAAAACAGTGCGATGCGCAAAATAGCGCGAGGGTCAACTACACAAAACAGTGCGATGCGCAAAACAGCGCGAGTTTGAACTGCACAAAACAGTGCGATGCGCAAAATAGCGCGAGTGTCAACTGCACAAAACTGTGCGATGCGCAAAATAGCGCGAGTTTGAACTGCACGAAACAGTGCGATGCGCAAAATAGCGCGAGTTTTTACTGCACAAAATAGTGCGATGCGCAAAATAGCGCGACTTTGAACTGCACAAAATAGTGCGATGCGCACAATAGCGCGAGTGTCAACTGCACAAAACAGTGCGATGCGCAAAATAGCGCGAGTTTGAACTGCACAAAACAGTGCGATGCGCAAAATATCGCGAGTTTTTTATGGCACAAAATAGTGCGATGCGCAAAATAGTGCGATGCGCAAAATGCACAAAACTGTGCGATGCGCAAATAGCGCGAGCGCCAAC
>JAPPVO010004460.1:0-22458 GCA_030407325.1 Camellia japonica
TAGAAATCCCTTTTGATATTTTGTAAGACTCATATGAAGATTTAAGTTTTCTCTTCAAATGTAATGTAATGGATCAAGCTTTTGAAATTAATGATATTCGTGGTTGTTATGTACTTATATTTTAATATTTATACGTATACACCTTATCGTTGCTTATGAGATCTTGTGTCAATACTTTTTAAGATCTGTCAAAAGGGTAGTGCGCTGCCTAAGAAAACCGGACTTAGAAGGGAGGCTAATTTGACTCCTCCGGCGATCTGGGATCTTACTTGGTTATTGACCACAGGACTCATTAGTGACTCTCCCTTGACTGCAACCAATAGTGTAGGTTTGGGGCGTCACACCGGCCTTCTTTTTCTCTTTGTTCTTTCTTTCCTTCGTTTCGCTCTCTTTTATTCTAGTTGAATTGAAGTGTCCGGAAAGGGTTCCAAATTCTTTTTCTTTCGGTGTTGAATTTTTGTTTGTCTCGGAGGGTGCACGGGTGAGTTCAGGGTGTCAGGGTTGAAGTTGAAACTTTGGGCTGCTGGGCCAGTACCGCACGTGCGGGGCCCTAGGCCGCACATGCGGAATTGTACCGCACGAGCGGTGGGAGGGGCCGCACGAGCGGCCAAGTTTGACACCCAGAAATTTTGCTAGTGCCTAGAGCGCACGAGCGGAGAAAATGGGCCGCACGAGCGGTCAAGGTGGGCCACACGAGCGGTGGGGAAGGCCGCACGAGCGGCCAACTGGGCAGTCCGAAACTCTGTTTTTTGTATCATTTTGATCCCAATATATCTCTCATTATACTCATCTCCCTCTCACTCTAAAACCTATATTTCTCCTCCTTCTCTCTAGAAAACACCTCAAACATCTACACCTCTTTGATTTTTCTCATCTTGGGTCAAGAACATCATCATCTCTTTCAAGATCTTGAAGATCTAAGGTTGGGGCTTCACTTGGATTGAAGAAATTAAAGCTCTCTCTCTCTTTTTCAAGGACTAGGGTTTCATTTTATCTTCTCCATTGAGCTTGAGGTAGGGTTTCCTTTGAGTTATATGTGTGTTTATGCAAGTTTTTGTTGATTTTTGTGAAACCCTCTATGTATTTCAAAAATGGAGTCTAGGGCTCACGAAATTGTTGATTTTGCTTAAAGGCAAACTCATCTTATCTTCTTTCAAAGAATATTTGAGTGGTGTGGAACCTTGTAGATTGAGATTGATATGTGTAGAGAGAGTTCATAAAGAAGATGAAAAATGTTTAGATTTTGTGAAAACCTAGAAATTGGGGCTTTTTTTGTGAAAACGTGGAATCCATGGAGTAAACATCTTTTCTTGTGTTTAAATGGGTGTGTGAGTGTGGATTTCACAATGTAGTAGAAAAGAGAAGTTGATAATCCTCTTGATGTAGAGAGTAGAGGATTTATTTTCAAAAACTATTACTAAGAGCATAAGAATATATATTTTTGTGATATGATAATTGTTGAGTATCATGGATTGGAGGATCAAAATCTTGATAGTTGATATTGAAAATTTCTTTTAGTCTTGATATGAATTGAATGCCACGAATTATACATGATGAGAAGTTATTGCCATATTGATAGTTTTGGTTGTGCATGTGAATACTTTGTGTGATTGGCATTGGAAGAAAGGGAATGAAAGAAAAGTTATGGTATATCATTGTTGCATCATCTCCTCATGTATATTTTGTCATCCTTATACATCTTGACATGAGTTTTGGAAAAACATTGGCATTGAGAAAGGTTATATGGTAATGAGAATTATGAGAATGTTAAAGGGGGTAAATACGTGGTAAGTCCGGATAGGGGTGTGTAGTTATATTTGATAAGATGGCCTGAGTGTCCTTGGTGAAAGACCAGAAAACCGCGCGGATAGGTGTCGAGCCTTCCGGTTAGCACCGGTAAAAATGACAGTTTGGTAGTGCTTGTTGAGCCTACTTACAGACACCAGCCTAGGAATTACCAGTGATGTATTTACCATCTCCTTATGATTTAAAATTGGACGTATGGAAATTAATGAGATTGCATAAATGTTGATTGAAAGCATGGTGATTTTCAAGAATAGCATAATATGAGATTTCCTTTAAACGGCATGGCATAACATATGCATTTACATAAAATATTGTGAATTTTGCATAAATGTACATACTTTTTTAAGGATTCTCTACTGGGCAATGTGCTCATCCCTATGAGTTTTGGTGCAGGTAAAGATGTGGTGATCCCACCGAACTGAGAGCGTGGATATTTTGAGAAGAGTACTTAACTCTTTTATTTTGTGATATTCTTTTGAGCCAAGGGCTAATGTGTATGGGTTGCAGAAACCATTTTTTTTTTTTTGTGTAACCAGGCTTATGCCTTGGAAGATGTAAGCCCTTAAAGGCATTGTATTGTTTTGAGAATGGATGCTTTACATGCGATAGATTCATATGTTTTGTATCGATGAATGTATACCCGCATGTAAAACCTTTGTAAGGACTCTTTATTAATTATGTAAAAATGGGCAGATTATTTTTATTGTTGAGTGAATGTTGATTACTTGTGGGTAGTTCGTGTCAAATTATTTTGGGGGTGTTACAAGGAGAATATTTGCAATTGGTCATACCAACTTTGACTAATATTTTAGTGGCATATTTCTTTTGAGATAAGAAATATCCTGAACAAGAAGTGATAGAAATGCCCAAAAAATAGTTAAGAAGGCCTAACTCATTCATGGAAAAAGTAGAATGCATTTGGGAAATGAAAGTGGAAATGTAAGAAGAGTCACTCCCCGTAAGGAGGATATCATCAACATATATCTAAAGGATGGTGATAGAGTATGGAGTTTTCTTAATAAACAAAGAAGAATCACAATGAGTGGCCTTTAAACCATGAGTGAGAAGAAATGAAGAAAATGTAGAAAACCAAGCTCAAGCAGCTTGTTGAGCCCATACAAGGCTTTATTGAGCTTGCAGACCATGGCAGGATGTGTTTTATCAACAAAACCAATAGGTTGATGCATGTAAACCTTCTCCTCTAAGATAGTATGAAGAAAGGCATTGGAAATATCAAGCTGTTTGATAGTCCATTGAAAGTGCAGTGCCAAGCATAGGAGAATTTGGATGGTAGACTGCTTTGCTACTGGGCTGAAGGTCTCAAAATAATCAATACCTTCAGTTTGGAGAATGCCTTTGGCAACCAATCTAGCTTTATGCCTAGTAATTGTGCCATCAGAATTTTTCTTAAGGCGAAACACCCATTTGTAGCTAATAGCCTTCTTGTTGGGTGGAAGAGAGACTAAAGTCCAACTACCTTGCCTGATCAAGGCATTATGTTCTTCTTCTGCAGCAGCAGTCCAAGCAACTAATTGAGAAACATCTTGATAGAACTGAGGTTCAGCAAGATCAAAAGTAATGAAAAAACAATGATGTGGAGCTTTAGACCTAGTGACCATGGAGTGTGTATTAGGAACAACAAGAGGAGGTAGATTAACACATAGAGAAGAAATAGGAATTGGATTAGAATGATCCTAGGAAATGAGAGGCAAATCAGTAGACTGAGCTGGAACAGAAGGCAGACTGCCAAATGGAGCAACAGACTGAAGTACAGGCTGCTGTGCAGGTTGTTGTTGCTGAGAGATAGACTGTGGTGCTGGCTGAGAAGCAGATTGTGAGAGAAACTGAGCTAAATCAAATTGTCCAAACACAATAGGGACTGGCGGAGACACAGCTGAGGAAGACAGAGCTGGAGTGAAAGGGACAAATGAGGCAGAACCAGCAGCAGAAGAACTAGACTGAGAAGGCTAGAAAAAAGAGTTAAGCGGAGACAAAGAAGGGGAGTCAGAGTTGACTGTGTTGGAAGAAGCAAAGGGAAAAACACTTTCATAAAAAACAACATGTCTGGAAACATAGATCTTGCTAGTAGAAGGGTCAAGACACCTATAGCCTTAGTGGAAGGAATATAGCCAAGAAATATACAAGGCACAGACCTAGGTTGGAGTTTGTGAGTAGCATAAGGTCTGAGCCAAGGATAATATCTGCAACCAAAGGTTCTTAGAAATGCATAATCAGGAGAATAGTGGAACAAAACTTCATAAAGAGTGAGAAAATCAAGTGTATAAGTATGAAGCCTATTAATGAGAAAAACATATGTGGCAAGAGCATTAAACCAATAAGTAAGAGGCAAAGAACAGTGATGCATCAGGGCAATTGTAGTCTCTATGAGATGTCTACGCTTCCTCTCCGCTACACATTTTGAACAGGTGTATGAGGACAACTCAATTGATGTTGAATGCCTTTACTCCTTAAGAAATCATGAAACTTAGTGCTAAGATATTCACCCTCATTATCACTTCTTAAAACTTGTAATTGAGTAGAGAATTGAGTGTCAACAAAAACCTCAAAATCCAAAAATTTAGAAAAAAACCTCACTTCTATAATGAAGAGGAAACAACCATGTAAATTTGCTATTATCATCAATGAACAAGGCATAATATTTGTATGAAGAAACAGATGTAGTGAATGGACCCATACATCAGTGTGAATAAGGGCCAACGGTTTATTAACAGTGGAATTAGGCAAATTGAATGGCAGTCTATGACTTTTGGAAACACAACAATGTGAGCAACTTTATTAACATCAACAGATGTTTAACAAGATACTGAAATTTCCTTGAAAAAGGATGTCCTAATTGAAAATGCCAATTAGAAGGAGATAAACTATTAACAGAAGATGAATTATTAACAACACAGTGAAAACAAGCCGGAGTGGAAGATGCAGCAGATGGAACAATAGATGCAATAGAACTAGGAAGATGACAGAGACCATGTCAGTGATAGCCTTTATATAGCACCTTATTGGTACTCTTGTCATGTATGACAAATACATCTTTATCAAAAGTAATAGTGCAATGGTTATCGGAGATAAGCTGATGAACTGAAATTAAGTTGGAAGATATGAAAGGTACATGAAGCATTTTTGACAGATGAAAGAGAAAGAAGGGAGTATGGAGAAGACCTTAACCTATGTGATGAATAGGCAAAGTATTACCATTACCAACAAACCTGATCAGAACCATGATATGGTTGATAGGAGGACAAATTTGTCAAATCATTTGTGATATGGATGGTGGCTGCAGAATCCGAAAACCAGTGTGTTGTCACCAGGTGAGACGGTACTAGTGTCATGACCCTAACCCGCCCCCGTGGATTAAGGACATAACCGGCCAGTAATCGTGAGATTACCTACGGCCTCAAACCAAACCAAACGTATCTTAACAGAGTTAGTGGGGGCCAAACGGAAGCAATTTAAAAACTTTGTCCTTAGAGCTGTGCTTACATGGCACGCCAAACAAGTTATACATATAAACTTAATAACTCACAACAGAACTAAAGTATCAAAGCTTCAGTACAAATAGGATCAACCCAAAACTATGTCAACCTGTGAAACTGTATACAAACATATACAAAACTTCGCCAACATAACAAAATATAACTACATAACAAAAGGGCGAAGATGGGTCTCGCGCGTGAGACACAAGGGCTGACTTTCCAAAACCTATGTTGATCCACTTAGGCTTTACTGGGGCTGGGTCTGGACCTCCCTTGGCTCACCTACAAACACATGAATGAGCATGAGCAAAAGCCCAGTGAATAATATCAAGTAAAGGAAGTGCATTGAAACATTATATAACAGACGGCCTTGGGCCCCACTTTTGCCTTTCATATTTTCATTCCTTTTTTTTATTCATTTGTTGTTGGCTTGGAGCAGAGAGCTCCTCCTTCTCTTTCCGTGTGCGTCTCTCTCTCTCTCTCTCTCTCTCTCTCTCTTTTATTTTCCTCCATTGATGCTCAGTCTTTGAGCTTCAAATGGGAGTCTTTAGAGTGAGATTTTGCAAAAAGTGTTGTAAATGAAAGTCGGAGTGCTCGTCGTGATTTTCGCAATGGTAGTCTCGGATTCATGATCGGGCAAGATTTGCCTTCCAGATCTGCTCTTCTTCATTATTTGAGGTAGGGACTTTCTTCATATTTTTACATTAAAGCTATGTTAGGGTTATTTCAAGAAAATATATCATTATAAGAGGCATTGCATATATATATATTTAGATCTTTGTTTGGTAATTTTTGGAAGAAAAATTATGTTGAAATGTTAAGAATGTTGACATTTTGAGATTAATTTGGGAAAATCATTTTGTGTTGATAATTTTGCAAAGAAATCCGAAAAAAAAAATTAGTAGTTGTATGAATTGTCTCTACATCATGTTATGATTAGATGATTTATTTTGAGAAATATAAAGTTGAATTTTTTTTATCTTTGATTTGGACCTTATTTTTGAGAAAAATAAATTAATGTTAAGAAATATGGAGTAAATGCTTAAGTAGGAATTATAGAGTTGCTTTGAGATTAAAAACTCTAAAAGTGTTATATTCAAGATATTTTATAAAAGATGATATATTGATGATTAAGTTGTGTTCATTTTTATGAAAATAAAAATGTGAAATGTGGACTTTCAAACTCATAACCATGAAAATGTTTCTATTGGGCATATTTCATTATTATTATTATTATTATTATTATTATTATTATTATTATTATTATTATTATTATTATTATTTATGGAAATATCATATTGGTTAAGTAATTTTAGAAAAAGTTGTGAAATTGTTATTAGTAGAGAATTTGGTAAAAATATTACCTCTTTAAATAGCTTGGCATGAAAAATGGTTATGTTGAAATATAGTTATGTTTGAGGGATGAGGCATGCGAAGTTAGGTTTGGTATTATTAATTTGAAATTTTTTAATGTAATAAACTTACTAATTTAGTGGATTAAATTAGTTTTGGTTAAAAGGTTATATCCGTTATGGTTAAAAGTGTGTTATTAAGATTATACCATAACTTTTAACATAGTAGGATGGAAATGGTAATATTTAATAAGTAGGGATTTCCTTTGTGTTATATATATATTTTTGTAGGATCTAGATGATTTTCGAAATCATTCTTTGATTTGTTTTGAAAATTGATTGTTGATTCAAGAAGATGAGATATTTTTTTTAAAAGTTGGTTTACTTTCTTGTTCCTTTTAAAATAGAAATTGAGGGCTTTGAACTATGAGGATTGAAGAAAGATATTTTTGGTGACTTTTTTTCAATAAATGAAGATGAGTGGTTTTGGTGAGAAAACCTAGAAATTAGGGTTTTTAAAAAAGATGTTGACAATCTTTGAAGATGTTGTTATATTTATTTTGTGTGCCAAAATAAATAATGTTTGAAAAATTGTTTATTTGTTTACATATAAATAATGGTTTTCATGGAATATGAGAATTGTTGAAGTTTTGGAAATTGTTGTTCAAAATGTTGATATAGTCTTGAAGTGACTAAATGGTTGAGATTACTCTAAATGTGGGAATTATGTTGTCCCATGGATGAATTGGAATAAAAGTATTTATATTCATCTTGAGAAATTATATTGAAATGAGAAATGAGAAATGAGAATTTTGATCACAATGAGAATATTGTGTGGAAGTATTGAAAGTGGAAGAAATATTGTATTGTATTATTAATTATTGCATTGGCATATCAATTCATTTGATAATGATGAGCTTTGAAATTTGATTTGAAAACTTTGCATTGAGAAAGGAATATTGGGAAACAAGTTTTCATGAAATGATTTTGGGGTAAAACGGTGGTAAGTCTTGAAATGTGGTGTAGATGAATTTGATGAAGTTGGCCTATGTGCCCTTGGTGAAAGACCAGAAAACTGCGCGGATAGGTGTCGAGCCTTCTAGTTAATACTGGTAAAAATGACAGATTACAGGTGTCGAGCCTTCCAATTAATATTGGCAAAAATGACAAATTGGTAGTACTTGTATAGTCTACTTGCAGACACCAGCCTAGGGATTACTTGAGTCGTATTTACCATCTTGAAATTTTGTTGAAATTGTTGGATTAATGTGTTTTCAAATTGGCATTGTGCGTAAGATTTTCAAAAGATGAGAAAAGTATTTTGAGCATGACATGTCATATGCATTCATCTCATAAGACTATATAAAATGGATTTGATGAATTGTTTAATTATTTGATTCAATTGATAATGAGATAATTGAATGAATTGAAAAGGATGTCCTGTTGCTATTGAAACATGTTTATTTATTCAAGTTAACTTGTTGTGGTTAATTTAATAAATAAATTGGATTTAAGAGATTATGTAATAAAATCATATGGTTTTGACATGATATGATTTCACGTATATGTATGAGTATTTTGGTACCCGCATATCTTCTAATGTTTTAATATGAGATCGCTTGTTGAGCTAGTGGTTGCTCACCCACTGCCTGTACATGTGTACAGGGAATGCTTTTCGGATTTGAAGATCAAACAATCGGTTTTACCATTTGTTGACTGCCCCGATCTCCACTCCGCGCGCGAGGGCGCGAATTGTGTTCTAGCTACTACAGTTCGGACTCTTGTCACAGTTCTGAATCTAATCTCACAAAGTGCAATGTCGGCAATTGGTTTTGAAAAATCAATTTTGAATCAAAAGCGCCAAACATGGACTGCTTTGCCAGATTTCATAGTTGTCACCTAAATATTTTGTTTTTGGAAAATTTAGGAAACCCTGATTCATGCCAAAGGCCACGTGTCCGTCATTACCAAAGTTGCCTCGGCTCGGGAACTTGGGTACGAGGGGGGAAGGTCATGAAATGAGCACCCCCCGCTCGCCCGATCAAAGATCGGCCTCCACTAACATGATATGTTGTTTTTGAAAACACATGTGTTCTTAATTCGGTTTATTAGCTAGCCTACTATGTGATGCGGACAGCATACAAGTATAGACTCAATCACGCGGACTGGAACAAAACAACTCATGTGTGTTTTTCGAAAATGGTTTGAAGTTGCTACTCGCAAGTAAGCCAGGTCACGGATTTTCCACCCTCAAGTGGGCTTAAAACATGATTTTGCCTTCTCAAGTGGGCTTAAAACTCACAGTCATCGAGTTGTTCCAATCCAGGCAATCAAGCCTTCACCGACAGGCATTCATGCAGTTAAACACATAAGCAAATAGCCTCATGGCAAGCATGCTATCATGGTAGTCACTCACACACATGCAAGGATGCTAAAGCGTAAACACTCCAAGCCAAAACAGAAGCTAGTTAGTAATCGTGCATGACCCTACCTATGTCAAGAATGTCTAATGCAACACATGCAAAATGCAACTAAAATAGGCTTGGCTATCTAGAATGGCATATGAATGCAACACTTGATAACATGCTCTGAAACACGTATTCAAGTAAAGTGTATTGAAATACAAGGCAGTTTGAGTGATGCGCCGAGCCCGGTGCATGCAAGACAAAATGAATGATGCACGCATGCAAACATAAGTATACTAATTGAAACATGCCCTAAAACTAACCATCGAAAGCTGGTAAATAAAAGAGAGAAAGACGTAGGGTTGGAAGACATTCACACACACACGCACACTTATTACAAAATTGTGTCCTCTCAACGGAGGGTCCGAATAATAAGCTAACTAACTAATCTAAGCTAATTAAACTAATTATTACAAAACGAAGCTAATTAACTAACAAGTTAACTAATTACAAATACAAATGAATAGCTAAGTGCATTAACTACTTAAGTACAGAACCAAATAGCTAACTAGCTAAGCAAAGCAGTTAAAAGGAGCCTCGGGGCGAGAACTGCATGCATGCTCGGTCGCCTCGTTCGGAAATCCATTACTATGCCCTAACTTGCCTCTGTTTGCATTTGATTTCAGAACACTGTACAAACCTCCAGATAGCTTCTACTCCATCATGGAGACCTCCAGGAAGGCTACTGACCACTTAATGGTGTTGTAGACCACCTGTAGACCACTTACACATGCTGCAGACCAGAAAAAGTGGTCGGTCAGCCACTTTCACTGGTCTGCCGACCAGAAAATTCTGCCAAGCTCTAATTTGCTGCAATAGAGAACAAGAAGGGGCACAACAGTGTATTTGCAAGGTATGTGTGCACAACCACCCTCCCTATCATTTCTTAAGCTCAAGGGAGTGCGGTACTCGACTCTCGGGCCACCAACCGAGCATCGCAATGCACGGTGGCCGAGAAGCCAAGTTTGCATAATTCAATGTCAATGAATGCACAAATAACACATAAGGGCCTTAACCTCTATCATGCATGATCAAGAGGGTCGGTGACCGAGAAATGAGGCACGTTTCATCACTTCAAGTATGAAACGTCCCTCGTTTCTCGTGTTTGGATTAACGTTCAATCCAAACAACAATGCAATGCAACAATCATTCCAAACAAAATGAGCATGGCAAGTTAGAGCCCTTAAGCATAAAAGCTAGTGAAGGGTGCAACACAAGAGCTATGTAATACAATACTCCATGGACTAAACTAGTCCCAAATAGACCTCATGCATGCCAAGATAATGGCCAAAGTGCTCTAAAATGATGGCATGAAAGGCAAGATGGTGATGCTCATGCAATGGCTCATCAACTAAGCATAAGAGCACAACTCTCAAACATGATCAAGAAGTGACAAACACGGAAGTGTGACAACACTATATGCTCTGAAATCATGTGTGAAATGATGCCAAATCATCCAAACAACACAAGCATAGCATGCTAGAAGGCCTAAGGCACAAGGCTACTAAAGGGACAACACGAGAGGTATGCAATGCAAGGTACAAATGATTGAACCAACCATGGACAGAGCTCAATTAGGTCAAAAGAAAGACCAAAACATGCTGAGATGGGGGCTCAAAAGCCTAGGCATGCATGCATACAAGTTAGGCCATAAGTGAGGCACAAAGGCATAACCCTTAAAAGCACTCAAAGAGTGAAAAGAAGTGAGAACATGGCAATGCTATATGCTCTGAAATAACATGTTAAATGATGTCATGGCAAGCAAACATCTCAAACAAAGCATGCTAGAGGCATCTAAACACAAGGCTAGGCAAGCCCATTGCACTACAGCTTTGCAATACATGAACCATATGGCCAAGACAACCCAAAACAGTCCTAGAGCGTGCCAAATCAAGGCCAAAAACATGCATGGAGTATAGCCAAAACAAGCTAGCATGGTAAGCTAAAACATCAAGTAAGCTAGGCCAATGAGCATGATTACACTACAAGTGTAAGAAGCAAATGAGGGATGCTCTAACCAATCAAAAACAGAATTGTATCATGGTAAAATAACACCAAAAATACACTGAAATGGCAGCCCAAAAGCTTAGGCAAGATGGCATACGTAATGGCTCATGTTTAAGGCATAAAGCACCAACCCTCCAAAGCATTGAAAGAGTGAAAGATGTAAGGGCATGATAGTGAAACATGCTCTGAAATCACATATCAAATGATGCTAAATCATGCAAAATAGCCCAAGTAATGCATGCTAGTGGACTCAGAACGCAAAGCTAGTGAGCTAGATTGAACTATGGCTATACAAAGCAAGGCATGCATGACCCAAAACACTTAAAATAGAGCTTAAGCATGGAAAAACATGAGTAAAAGCTTACTAGAGTGGAGCCAAAAACATGCTAGAATGATGGTCCAAAGCATGATGCATGTTAGGCTAGTGAGTGGAATTGCACTACAAGTGCAAGGAGCATGCAAGAGGTAACCAAACCAACCCAAAATAGTGCTAGAGCATACTGAAATAAGGCCTAAGACATGCTAAGATGGAGCCAAAACATGCTAAAAAGACATGCTACTTTGATGACCATCAACACAAGCACACAAAAGAAGAGGAGGGGGGACAACCCCTCCTATTTGGGACCTCAAAACACACTTTCCACCACTGAAATTCCTCTGGAATTCAGTGGTGAAGAGGCCAAACAAAGGTGATCCAGAGGCCTAAAAGAGAAGGCTCAAAACAAGGCCAAGTAAGGCACAAAATTGGGTAGACCACCCCCAACACCAAAGAGGCCTTAAACAAACATTTCAAAAACTGGAAAATGAAGTTTTTGCAGTTGAAAGTTAGGCATAAAACATCATGCAAATAGGGCCAAAGACTTAATCAAAAACAAAGCTTTAAGGGGCTAGTTTCTTACCTTTGAAGAACAAGGACAAAGCAGCAACTCTAGCAACCTTTTTCGACCAAAAGCAATCCAAAAACCCCAAAACCAGCTTCAAGGTGCGTCAGCTCCAAAGCAAAGGTGTTTGTGTGCAAAAGTGTGAAGAAACTACACTTTTAAGCACAAATATAGAGCAAAAAGAGCAATATAGAGATAGAGATATATGTATAACCCTAATGCAAAATTCTGAACCTGAGACAAGAGGGAGGAGGCTCCCTTATATAGAAATCCATGCTCCAAGCTTGTTTGACAAGCTAGAGGCTCCAAGCAATCCCTCCATACACGTGTATGGAGGATGCTTTTTGTGCCCAACAGCTGGCACAATTGGCAAGAAAATATCTGCAGAAAAATGCAGAAAAGGTGCCAACCAGTTGAGGTGGTCGGCCGACCAGTCCCACTAGTCAACCGACCAGAAAAAGTGGTCTGCAGGGAGAACAACTGGTCGGCAAAGGGGGAAAGATGGTCTGCACAAAGAGAGGATAGTGGTGGCATGGCTGCCGACCACTTTAGGTGGTCCACACCCTAGCTGGCCGACTAGAAAATTGGCTGGCAGGGAAGAAAAGTGGTCTATAGGGGGAGAAACTGGTCTACATCCCTGTTCCACTCTCCAGGCAAGGGAAAACAAGGTTTGGTTCAAAACCAAACCAAAAAGGAAGTAAGACAAGAGTCCGTAAGGCGAGGTGTTAAGCCGGAAGCCTCGAAAACTAGTCTACGGGTACAAAAAGTAGCCTACGAAAGGGAAAGGTGGTCTACGGCCACAAAAAGTGGTCTATAGACCTCTGTTTCCCTCTAGGCAAAGGCAACTAGGCATGGTCCAAAAACCAGGCCAAGAGGAGAACGTTAAGAGGTTCCGAGACAAGGCGCTCGGCTGAAGGCTCCGAAAACCGGAAACTAGCCTACAAGAGGGAAAAGTAGTCTACGAATACGAAAAGTGGTGGACATGCCTCTCTCTCCCTCTAGGTAAGGTCAACAAGGCATGGTCCATAAACCAAGCCAAAACACAAAAAGTTCAGAGGCCCGGAGGCAAGGCACTCAGCTGAAAACTCCGGAAACTCAAAACGAGCACAAACATACGCGATCATGAGCGCTCAATCGATGACGTCTGAGTCTTAAGGTCGGTCAAAATGGGGTGTCTACAGTTGCCCCTCTTTGACAGAACTCGGAAGTCAAGAAGTGATGGGAGTGAATGTCAAAGCCCAGAGACGACCCATTTTTGGCAAGGCCGAAGACTTAGACAAACAGGCAAGATAATAAAGAGATGCGCCCATGGGCAGGGGCAAAATGCAAATGACATGCACAATGCCGAACATAACTTATGATCATGCAAGGAGGGTTGTAATGAAACATCTAGATGCAAATGTTATGCAAAGAAATGCTACAGCAAACTCGTACAGAAGCAAATAAGTAAACACGCCACGTGGGAATTACAGACCAAACTACATTTCATGTAGAAATGATGTAAGAAAATTATGCAATCTTAGCGAACATGTACGATAGATACACAAAGCGAACGTGTGATAGATACACAAAAGGTGAACGAAGTGTGATAGATACACTAAGTGAGCATGTGTGATAGATACACAAAAGGTGAATGAAGTGTGATAGATACTGTGGAGAAATGGTTTGGAAATACTCTTCTGATCCTGGGAGATGTTCGTGATCCTCTGCTAGACACCTGAAAAGAAATGAACACTCCGGTCGGGGGGCCGGAATTAGCACTCTGACGGACAAGTCAGTCTTTACTCTCTCTGGGTTACTTGTATTTTAAGTTAAGCTCACTAGTTCTCACATACCTTTCTTAGTTTGTTGTTCCTTTATTTATACTTGTTTCCTGGGCCTTAGGGCCTGGCCCATTTTTCACTCTTTATCCTCTTATTTACTTGGCTCCATAGTTCGATAGATACTCAGCCTATCTATTACATTCGGCCTCCTAATCGTGCAAGATAGAGTCTCCTGATCGTGCAGGATAGAGCCGAGTAATATCTGTCTTCTAGAGTGTACGCTTCTGATTCTGCCATTTATTCGGCTCCCACAATTGCCCCCCAAACTCCCCATTGACGGTAGTTAATTGGTGTGTTTGGTTTCGAATTTGAAAAGTCAAGAGAGACATAAGTTAGGTGGCTTCACTTATCCCAATGTGAATGTCAGAACGCACACGCCTTTCGGTCATCATTATACTTTCCCGCCTCATTCGTGCATCTCTCGTATTTCTTACGATTTGAAACTCCAGTCCCTTCGAATGCATGCTTTTTCGAATATTTGAGCGTCCTGGATTGCCAGTCGGTATCCCTTCTCTGACTCGCATTTTCTGCAACTCCTCTCCGTCTCTCCTTGTCTCCTTTGTCTCTCGTAAGTTTTCTTCTCTTCTCTTTGTAATCGTATTTTTCGTGTGTATTTTAGATTTGGCATACCCTTGAGTCCTCGCTAGAATGGCTAAGCACTTGAAAGACCTCCTTTCTGAGGGTTGTATTTCGGGGTTCCGACGACATTTTTCTATCCCTGATGATGTCCACCTATCTCTAGTGACGGACAATACTCTTGATATGGAGAGGGAGGATCAAAATACAATCATCTTTCCTCTCCTACCCATTGCAGAGGGCGGAGTATGTTTTCCCCTACACCCATTCCTTAGGGCCGTCCTCCGCAATTGGGGTCTGATTCCTTCCCAACCCAATGTGAATTTTTTTCGAATCATCATGGGAATCGTAGAGTTGAACCGGCGCCTTAGGATCAACCTTGGCATTCCAACCATTCGGCACTGCTATGCTTTAACGAAATCCTCCGGTCGGCTCGGGCATTACTTTCTCAGGGCCAAGGACACTGACCATCACTTAGTAACCATGCTTGCCAGCTCTGGCAAACGAGTTGATGATGTGATGGTCAATGTTCGAGGCACCTGGGAATTCGGCGAAGGCGAAGATTGCTTAGACCCTATACCCAGACGGAGGGGCGAACCAGGTTGCCGAGTAACTCCTCGTGTTTATTGATCTTTCTTTTACTCGGCTATTTCTCCCAGTCTAATCCTTTGTTTATGCAGGCAATAAGTTGAAGAAGATTTTGACTTCGGCTGACGAGGTAGTCCTTGCAGAAATTAAGATTGCACTCAAGTATTTTGGCCGTCCAAACGTACAGAAGCAAGGGAGAGCCGCCCATATACTCATGCGGTACGAGCCTACTTATACTACGTTCTCGACCGCGGACGACATTCCAATCCCAACCGGCGAACAGCATCTTACGGCTCTTGTCTTCCCCAGCTTCAAGACCCTTTGACAAATTGGTTTCGAAGCATCTGATTCGGAGCGAGACGTAGAGCCGGTGGTCGAGGTAGTTGCCGAACTAACGAGAGAGTTTGCTGCAGAGGCCAAAGAGGTTGACGAGGCCCTAAACTTAGCGTTTGAAGCAGCCGGTTTTAACCAGCCTAACTCACCGTCCACTTCGGGTCGGGGGGAGTTTCCCTTTGGAGATATTTTTACTGGTTTAGAAGATTTGCCCAGCTCCTATTCCGAGGGTATGGCGAAGGAATCTCTTTCTCGACTAGGATGAAAAAAGAATGCTGAGCGTTTGGCTGCCCGTCAGAAGGCCGAGGCGATTACTTCCAAAACTGCCCTCCCTGAATCATCCGAGCCGGTTGTCGTTGTTGAAATGGCTCAAATTGTTTCTGTTGAGACGGAACGGTCAGTTGAATGTTTGACTCCAGAGGCTAAGGGTAGGGAAAAGTGACCCGCCGATTTTGAGGTCGTCTTTGAAGAAATCCCAGTTGAAAAATGGCCGCGCTTAGAGGAGTCGGACGTGGTTGTTCCTTTTGTGGTTCAGCCCAAGATAAAAAAACATGTCGATCTCTTCTGACGCATCGTCTGTGAAAGACCCAGCTGTGGCGTTGAGCCTGGCGTCGTCGGTCTCGTTGTCGGCTGGCAAAGCGGCTTTCCTCTCGGAGCCAGACATGTTAGTAATTCCATTGGCCACTCAGACAGCTCTTCTGGTATATATCTTGATCTTATCTTTTGCATTTTTGCGTATATTTGTTTTGGTTTTAACATTTTGTTTTACTGACAGTCGGCAGGATAGCCGAGATAGGGCGGCGTCAGCACGACACCGTCGAAGAAATAGGCCGTTTAAGATCGGAGGTGGAGGTCAAAAGGAGTAGGGCCAACTTTGAGGTGGCAAGGGCGACGATGGAGAGTGCAAGGGTGGAGGCCGAAATGGAGAGAGCGAAAAATGCTGAAGAGCAGAGATTGGTCACCGAGGAAAGGGCAAGCGCCAGCGACGAAGCGCTCAAGTCAGCCCAAGAGGTGATTGCCAGGCTGGAGAACGAATTGGAAGAATCGAAGAAGGCAAAAGAAAAAGCCGACTCCGAGACTTCCAAGGCGTACGAGGCCGGGCAAGACGCCGCCCTTGAAAGCTACTCGGAGGAAGCTCCTAAATTTGAAAACTGGGGATTCAAGCACGGCTGGCTCAAAGCCCTTGCTGCTGCAAATGTGACATTGGCAATGCCAATTCCATATGAGCAAGTGGACATCGAGCCACTGGAGTCTGACCCTGAGGACCCTGAGGATTGATTTAGGACGACACACTGGTTGTTTTTGTCTAGGATTTTCAATGTATTTTATTTTATTTTATTTTATTTTATTTTTGCACAGGGTGATCTTCATGTATAAAGTGATACTTTGTCTGTATTCAGTTTATCAATGAATTTTTCCCTTGTTTTGTGTTATTTCTGTACTTAATTGGATGAATAGACAATTATTCTATGCATGAATAGACAATTGTTCCATTAAAAAGACGGATGATTCAAAAGTTGGGAGATATTCATGATTCAAATGTAAGGAATCTACCCTTGCCTTAGATATGAACTGGACTGCCGAATGAGTCCAGTTCGTGAAATGGTTGAGGTAAAATCCTTTCGGCATAAATCTGCCCTTGCCCAGCCAATGCATGAGCTTCATAAGCCGAATAGGACTCGTTCATGGAATGGCTGTGGCATAAATCGATCGACATTGGATTTAAATACTTGGCCGATCGGATTAATAAATCTGCCCTTGCCCCAGCCAGTGCATGAGCTTCATAAGCCGAATAGGACTCGTTCATGGAATGGCTGTGGCATAAATCGATCGGCATTGGATTTAAGTACTTGGCCAATCGGATTAATAAATCTGCCCTTGCCCCAGCCAGCACATGAGCTTCATAAGCTGAATAGGACTGGTTCATGGAATGGCTGTGGCACAAATCGATCGACATTGGGTTTAAATACTTGGTTGTTCAGATTAATAAATCTGCCCTTGCCCCAGCCAGTGCATGAGCTTCATAAGCCGAATAGGACTCATTCATGGAATGGCTGTGGCATAAATCGATCGGCAATGGGTTTAAATAAAGGAACTTTCCCTGGTCGGGGGTGAAGCTGGAAAGCCGAAAGTCAGCGGCTTACGGAATGCGTGCATTAATGAGGTCTCCTCGGGAACGCGGTTCACCCATGAATTATTTAGAGAGGGGGTTGTGCCAAACAAAACTCAACCTTGTATGAGGAACTAAACAAAACTCAATCCTGCAGCGAAGAGTGAATGTCTAGCAGATTATTCTTCAATAGCAAAGGCGAAGGCAAGACATTGGTGGAGCTGGACTCAATGAATCGAGGTGGCGAACTTCCCCGAACGGGGCCTAGAGCATCTGCTGAGCAGGAGAGGCGTCATTCTCCTCGTCGACGAAGCAGGTCACCTAGAAAGGAGAAACGCCAACGGGGCAGTTCCCCTCGACCGCGCAGCGAAGCCAGTGGGCCACCATGCCCATTGAGCTTTGTAGTTTTCGTCAATAACAAACCGATGACGGAGGCGGATTCAATCATCCGAGATCCAAATGTGGCAGTAGAATTTGCTCGATAGATTTTTACGCCAGAAGTGTAGCAGTCGATGGTTGGTCGACGAGACTTCGAAGTGTTCCGAGAGGGCATTCATAGGGCGGTGAAGGGGCTGTACACCTCCTACGAAATCGGTATGCGTCTTCGTGCTACTCGTCGGGAGATAGAACAGAGGGACGAACGCATTCGAGGCCTAGAAGCTCGCGTGGAGAAGACTGAGCGTGAGCTGAGAAAGGTTAAGGCTAGTGGAGAGCAGTCGGCCGGAAAGTCTAACCCGATCGTGGAGGAAAGGGTGACACAATGGCTAATAAGTCACGTGATCGCCGATCGGGATACGGCTAGCATGTTTGCGATTGAGTCCGCCAAGTCTAGGGCTTATGAAAAAGGCTTCTATGAAGGCCGGAAGGTCGGAATAGAAAAAATCAGGGAAAAACTCGCTGAGGAGGTCTGCCGATGTGAAAATCAGGGATTTCAGCATGGGTGGATCGAGGCACTGAAGGCCACGGATGCCCTCCGTGCAGCAGGTGTTCACTCGGCTTGACCATTATATCATCACCGCAATCTCCCCTTTAACGCATACGAGATAGAGAAGAGTGACGATGAAGGTGGCGCCGGATAAGCTTTTATGTAAAAATGAATACATTTTGAATTTATTTATTGTTTAAACTAATAATGTATTTGAAAGCAGTTTAATGAGGACATATTTTTTACAATGTTTTTGTTGTTGTACCAACTATTTCACGAGTGGATTTAATTATGATATTATGATCTTCTTATTCCAACTATGATAATATGAAATTATACTTGTTGATAAAATGACCATGACCATGAAAATATACATAGTTGGCCAAAAAGTAAATTGCCCAAGGTGCCATGAATTCGGCCCAAATATATGGATACGGCTCTCGGAATTCGGAACCTTATCCGGCCCAGGCTCGATGGTGTCATGCACTAATGGGGCTCTGAATCCATAGTCTTAATCGGCCCAAAGGTGTCATGCACCAAAAGGGGCTCCGAATCCGGAGTCTTAGTCGGCCCAAAGGTGTCATGCACCAAAGGGGCTTTCAATCCGGAGACTTGTGCTCCGAATCCGGAGTCTTAATCGGCCCAAATGTGTCATGCACCAAGGGGCTCTGAATCCGGAGACTTGTGCTCCGAATCCGGAGTCTTAGTCGGTCCAAAGGTGTCATGCACCAAAGGGGCTCCGAATCCGGAGACTTGTGCTCCGAATCTGGCATCTTAATTAGCCCAAGGGTGTCATGCACCAAAGGGGCTCCGAATCCGGAGACTTGTGGCCAATCGTGACATCCACGAAGGGCGCTCCGAATCCGGAGTCTTAGTCGGCCCAAAGGTGTCATACACCAAAGGGGCTCCGAATCTGGAGACTTGTGCTCCAAATCCAGAGTCTTAATCGGCCCAAAGGTGTCATACACCAAAGGGGCTCCGAATCTGGAGACTTGTGCTCCGAATCCAGAGTCTTAATCGGCCCAAAGGAAGGTGTCATGCACCAAAGGGGCTCCGAATCCGGAGACTTGTGGCCAATCGTGACATCCACGAAGGGCGCTCCGAATCCAGAGTCTTAGTCGGCCCAAAGGTGTCATGCACCAAAGGGGCTCCGAATCCGGAGACTTGTGGCCAATCGTGACATCCACGAAGGGCGCTCCGAATCCGGAGTCTTAGTCGGCCCAAAGGTGTCATGCACCAAAGGGGCTCCGAATCCGGAGACTTGTCTTTTATCGGAGCACTGTTGAACTGGATTGCGCAATGAATAAACAGGAATCTTTGTATTACAAAAGTGGAATGTGTACACGGTAAACCGTTCTAAATTAGCATCATTCCCCACAAGTCGGGTCAATGATAAAATTTGCGTAAATGCGTGGAATTCCAAGGCCGTGGTAAACTCCTTCCTGACATGTCTTTGAGCCGATATGCCCCTACTCCTGTGATCGAATCAATCTGATAGGGGCCGTCCCAGTTTGGACCCAATTTTCCATCAGCCGGTTTCTTGGCAGCTGGAAGTACCTTCTTCAGGACCAACTCTCCTGGTGTGTAGCGGCGCAGCTGAACACGTTGATTATATGACTTGGCAAGCTGCTGCTGGTACCGTGCCATGGACGCAAGGGCACGGTCTCTCCGTTCTTTGATTAAAATCAAATCCAAAGCCAGCATCATGTCATTTCGGGCCCATATCAAAAACTTGTGATTTCAGGGTTGGGTGGCCGATCTCCAAGGGTATAATCGCCTGGGTTCCAAAGCATAGAGCAAACGGCGTTTCTCTAGTGGATCGTCTCGGTGTAGTTCGATGAGCCCATAATACACTCGGCAATTCTTCGACCCATTTGCCTTTAGCTTTCTCCAGCCTTTTCTTGATGCCGTCCAAGATGGATTTGTTAGAGGCTTCGGCTTGACCATTGCTTTGTGGGTAAGCCGACGTAGAAAAGTAAGGTCGGATACCGTACTTGCTACACAGCTCTCGGTAGACGCCACAATCAAACTGGGTGCCGTTGTCTGAGATAAGAGCTCTTGGAATGCCGAATCGTGTTATGATATTTCTCCATACAAAGCGCTTAACATCGGCATCTCGAATGTGCGTTAATGCCTTCGCTTCAACCCATTTTGTGAAGTAATCTCTCGCGACGATCAAGTATCGCTTGTTCCCTGGGGCCCTCGGCAATGGTCCTACGATATCAAGACCCCACTGGGCGAACGGCCAGGGACTGGTGATGGAGCTTAACTCTTCAGCAGGCAGGTGGGTTAACGGGGAGAACTTTTGGCACTGTTCACATTTCTTCACATAGCATTCGGCATCAGCTCTCATTGTCGGCCAATAATACCCCTGTGTTATAGCTCGATGGGCCAAAGAGCGCCCGCCGGAATGGGCACCACAACTGCCTTCATGTATTTCAGTCAGAAGCTCTTCGACTTTTTCCGGGTGTACACATTCCAGGTATGGGCCAGAAAGGGATTTTTTATAAAGCTTTCCTTGCGGATCCAAGTAGTATCGCAGAGTTTTGTTTCGCAGTTTGTGCGCTTCTTTCTTGTCCGCTGGGAGCTATTCGGAAGATAGGAATACAGCGATGGGATCCATCCAACTTGGTCCAGATTCTATGACATTGAACTGGACTTCCGCTGAAGGGCCGATGCTCGGCTCTGGGATGAATCCTACTTTGATGGTCCGTTTAATCTCTGAGTTAATGGCGGAGGCAAGGCAAGCCAGGGCATCTGCATGTGTGTTCTGATCACGTGTTATTTGATTCAATTCACGATGGTCAAATTTTGCTAGCAAGGAGTTAGCCGTTTTCATGTATGCCGCTATACGGTCGTTTCTTGCCGCGTACTCCCCCTTTAGCTGGTTGATCACCAGTTTTGAATTGCAAAATACAAGCAAGCGTCGAGCACCCAGGAGATGTGCGTTCCGCAAACCAGTTAGAAGGGCTTCGTATTCGGCTTCGTTATTTGATGCTTCGAAGCCGAGCTTGATGGCCTGCTCGATTATTGCACTGTCGGGAGCCACAATTACTACTCCTTCCCCACTGCCCTGTTGATTGGATGATCCGTCACAGTACAACTGCCAAATGTCCCCAACATAAATTCTCTAGTTCGGCTTAGGTTGAACTTCATCAGACTTGAAGTCGGCAAGACCCCCCGTGAATTCGGCCACGAAGTCGGCAAGCACCTGTTCCTTGATGGAGGTTCTAGGTAGAAACTGAATATTGTACTGGCTGAGTTCAAGAGCCCACTTTCAAACGTGTCCTGATGCTTCCGCACTGCGTAGTACTGATCGGAGGGGGTAATCTATTAGCACCCCGATGTTGTGCCCCTGGAAGTAATGCATCAGTTTTCTCGCCATCATGACTAGGGCTAGGATGAGTTTCTCCAGCGGCAAGTAGCGTGTTTCGGCGTTGACCATTGCCTTGCTCACATAATACACTGGCCGCTGCTTGCCCAGCTCTTCCTTAATTAGTACGGCGCTGACAGCCCGGTCGGAAACTGCCAGATACAAGATGAGCGGGTCGCCTGCCGAAGGTGTTGTCAAGAGTGGAACTGATCAGAGGTAGGTTTTTGAGACCGTTGAAAGCGGCTTCGCACTCGGCGGACCATTTGAAAGCCTTGCCCTGCCGCAGTGTATGGAAGAATTGTCGGCATCGATCTGTAGACCGACTGATGAACTTGTTGAGTGCGTGGCCATCCCCATCAATTTTTGAACCTCTTTTACTGAACGAGGGGAGCTGAGTTCCAAGATTGCTGTGATTTGCCTTGGGTTGTCCTCGATTCCTCAGTGGTTGACAATGAAACCAAGAACTTGCCAGAGCCGATCCCAAATGCACATTTAGAAGCATTTAGCTTCATTTTGTATTTGCGTAGAATGCCGAATGTCTCCTCCGGATCAGCTATATGATTCTGCTCTTCCTTGGACTTGACCACCATGTCGTCGATGTATACTTCCATAGTGTGGCCGAGTTGCTCCTTGAACATGGTGGTGACTGGTCTCTGGTAAGTTGCCCCTGCATTCTTCAGTCTAAAAGGCATAACCTTATAGCAATAGGTTCCTCTTGGGATGAG
>JAPPVO010004461.1:0-33627 GCA_030407325.1 Camellia japonica
AAAATCATCTATAAAAACAACAAAATAACGTGCGCCTCCCATAGTAGGAGTAGGAGAGGGTCCCTAAATATCAGAATGAATGAGATCAAAGGGCGCAAAAGAAATAGAGTCGCTTTTATTAAACGACAAAGCAGGTTGTTTGGCAAGTTGACAGGACACACAATTGAAAGCATCAGAACTTACAGTACCCAAATGACCACTAGAAATTAAAGACTTCAAACGACCAACAAAAAGATGGCCTAAACGATAGTGCCAAAGCTGAAAAGGAGATAAAGGAGGAGCAGTGGTAGGAGCAGTGATTTGAGAGGAATCCGGAACATGAAGATGGATAAGTTCGTAGAGACGTCCATGCTTACAGCCTATCCCAAGAGTTTGCCCTGTCCGAGGGTCCTACACCAAACAACCAGTATGGGAAAAGGTAACAGTTAGACCATGCTCACATAATTGACTAATGGAGATAAGATTTAAAGTGAGAGCAGACATAAGATATACATGGGATAAAGATAAGTGAGAGGTGGAAACAGACCCAACATGACTTACAGACAGAAGAGACCCATCAGTAGTATGGATAGAAGGAACATAAGGAGTCGAAGAGAGAGGAGTAAAAATAGTAGGATCAAAGGTCATGTGATTACAACAAGTGGAGTCAAAGTACCAGGAAGTGTTACCTGCGGTGGTAAACAAAGCAGTAGATGGAGGAGTACCGGAATGCTGCCAAAAATGTTGAAACATGGCTTCAACATCTGTGTGAGAGAAGACCGGAGTGGAATGATCTACAGGGACAGAGGAAGGTGAATCTTCGGAGGCAGCAGCAGCAGTGCGTGGAGTAGGCATGGTTTTAAATGGAGTCCCAGAACAGTGAGAGTTGCTGCGGGAAAAATTCCCGGTGGAAGGACCATGGCGAGAGGCACGGGTAGGATTGCAAAAGCAATCTTGTTGGAGATGACCAGGGCCAGTCTTGTTGCAAAATCGACAAAGACGAACGGGACAATGAACCAGAAGATGAGTCGATGGAAGATTGCGGTTGTGACAGTAGTTGCAGGCAGTGGACCGCTGTGAGGAAGGCGGTGAAGGAGAACTCCGAATCTGGGGAGTAGCAAGAACAGAGTCCACAGGGTGCGGATGGAGAGTACCAAACCTGGTTTCCTCTGACAGGAGTTCAGAAATGGCTTGCTCAAGAGTGGGTAAAGGAGTGCGATGTAGGAGAGATGCGCGTACGGGCTCAAAACGAGGAGTGAGAGCCATGAGAAACTGAACCAAGCGTTGTTGGTCACGGTAGGTAGTAAACAAGGCAGCATCCTCAGTATGAGGCCATGGAGGCTCAGAAAGAGCGAGCTGATCCCAAACATAATACATTTGGGAGAGGAAATCATTAATGGTCTGAGTAGTTTCTTAGTGCATACGGTGAAGATGACTCAGAAGCTGATATTGGTGAGCCAGACCAGTAGTCTGATAGCGTTCGTGTAAAAAATCCCAGATGGCCTTGGCTGGAGAGGAAGCAGAGTCAAGTTGGAACCTACCAAACTGAAGGCTGATGGATGTAATAGAAGTATTGCGAAGCCAGGTGATGATCTGATAGTTTTTACTATCCCAATCTTCTAGTCGGTCGACATTTGGCAGCGGAGTCCGTGGCAGCGGATTCCGTGGTTGCTTGGACTGGTTTGCACACATCCCCAGTGATGATACGCCAAAGTTTCTTGCCTTTGAGGAAGCCAAACATGGCTTGTGCCCAAAGGACATAATTAGTCCCGTCAAGAATAACGGAAATAGGGTGATTAGAGGAATCCGGGCGATCCATGAGGGAAAAATAGCACAATCGAGGTAGAATCTGAAAAAACTGAGGTTACCGGTGAATTCAGAAGGCCGAAATTAGTGGGAAAAGGAGTGAAAGGACCCAAAATATGACCACAGAGGCACTAAAGTGATTAGTCAAAGTGAGTTGACTTTGTATGGCAACAAATTCGGTCAAACAGGCAACAAATTCGGTCAAACAAGATGATGTCAGGTCGGCAGGGCTGATGTCACAGTGCGCGGCGCACGTTAGCAAGGTGTGCGCGGCGCACGTTAGCAGGAGGGGCCAAGAAGTGCACGGTAGCAGGTAGGGCTGACGTCGGCTGACGTCAGAACACGCGGCTTATGTTAGCAGAGGATGCCGCAGCGCACGATAGCACGGGACAGGGTAGGAGGACGCGTGGAGCGCGTGTGATGCGGAAGGCGGAAGTAGGCGACGCGCCGGTCACAAAAACGGCGCGTGAGGGCGCGTGTGACTGCGGAAGAGGATGAAACTAGTGGCGTTGGATTCGTTCGGAGCAGACGAAGGCACTGGTGTGGTAAAAACCGTTTTTCAGAGACGGACGAAAGATGCAACAATCGGCCAAGCAGATGAGATGTAATCTGCAAACAAAAATTGGATGCAGAGATGAAATCTTCAAACAAAAAAAAAAAAATATGTTGGGAGAAGAGGCTAGGCAGAAAACCTGTGCTCTGATACCATGAAAGAAATATAGAGAGTGATTGAAAGAGCAAAGGCTCTGTGTTTCAATGTATATTGCAACCAAATGGAACCTCCATTATATAGGAGGTGTTTACAAGACAGAATGATGATACAAAGGAAATATAGAAATGAAAGGCCACCGAAAGCAGCCGAAAGCAACAGAAAAGGAATGCATCTATCTGGAAGGAATGCATCTATCTGGGCTAGGCTAGCAGCTGTATTACTATACTATCTATACATACATTATAATATACTATCTATTAGCAGTTGTACATCTATTAATATATTATTACATATTACATTATAACATATTAACAGATGTATATTAACACAAACAACTTTTCTTTTTTGGATTGTCTCCATACAGGACTTGTTCGCCTAAAACTGCAGCGATTCCTTCGAGAACCGGAGGGGTTTCGGGTTCAAAATCACTGTCCGAAACCGAAACATCACACGGTTTATCGGCCGGTACGGGACTTGGGATGGTGGTATCGGACGGAATGAGGGAGAGGAAGCGGAAAGACGGTGTTGTGAGTACAAGTGTGGGAATTCGTTGAGAATGAGGGAATTGTTGGTGGGTTTGAAGAGAAACATATTGGGAATTGTAGAGAATGAAGTGTTTTGTTGTAAGATTTGGTTGTTCATTGTTGTTGTTGTGTTTGTTTGTGTAAAGCTTAAAACGGAGGAGAAAATGGACGAACATTTTTGGAGGAAACTGATGAAGTAACAGTGTTGTAATTTATAGAAACATTGAGGGTTTGTATTTTTTAAAAAGAAGATTTTAATATACACTTCCTTAAAAAAAATGATGTACTAGATATGATTAATTTTTTATTTTATTTTAAATTTGATATTATTTTAATTATGTTTCATATTATTTTTAATTATGATATTTTTTTTTAGTTATAATTTAGAAAATTAAAACTATGCTATTTTTCTTTTTAGTAATAAGGTCTAAAAAGGTGTGCACGTGTTTACCTTTTTTAATTTGGTCATCTTAATTCGAGAGTGCTGGGATTTGATGGGTTTATTTTGAAGATAATTTGAATCATTTACTTTTTAGAATTTATTAAATAGAATATTTATGTAAAAAAATTAAAATGATCAAATATAAATACTTATATATAAAGTGAAACACTATGGTGCACACCCTTCAAATGGGGAATCGGGGTCCCTACTATGCACCTAGCACAATACGCACTGTTGTGCAGCCAAATTAGTTCATTTCGAGACCCATTTTAATGATCCAAACCGTTCACATTTTAGAATACATAGAGTAGAATATGCCTGTAAAAAATCAAGTTAATCGTATATCTTTAACCCTTTCATCTACTCAAAATTTTATTCATTTTTAAACTTCAAATCACAATTGTCATTTATTTTTGTAGATACAAATGCTATTCGATAAAATAGTTAACGATGTCCAATCAACTTGATTTTTTACAAGTAAGTTACACTCAATGTATTATAAAATATGAACTGTTTGGATTATCAAAATGAGCTACAAAAATGGACTCATTTGACCGCACAATAAGACCTGCTATGCCCTCGTCACAGTAGGGACCCCATCTCCCTTCAAAGAGTGTGCACTATATGTACCTTATAACTAAAAATAAAAAAACATAATTTCAACTTTCAGAATCATAACTTCAAAGAAAAAATGTCATAACTAAATATAACATGAGGCATAATTAAAGAATCCATGAGTCATAACTAAAATAATGTCATAATTAAAGAAGAAAATTAATCATAATTAAAGGAGAAAATGACATAATTAGGAGTACATATAATATATTATTTTTATTAGGATTTTCATATATAAATCACATTTGTATTAAAAAAATAATAAATATTTTTTAAATTATAATTGTTGTCTATTTTTTAAAATAGATGTGATTCATACATATATTTATTGATATTCGATCTTCTTAATTTTTTACATAAATATTTTATTCAATAATTCTTCAGAAGTAAATAATTTAGATCATCAAATTAAATTTTAAAATAAGTCTACTAAATTTAAACTCTTTCAAAATCGATGTTGGATCATTTAATCTCTTACATAATTTTTTGTTTTTTTTGTTTTTTTGATATTCCTCCTTTATAAAACAATAAATGTGAATTACACTTTTTAAATTATTTGTTTAATTAAGAAGATTTTGTTGAGAATTTAAAGATATTCCGGTCAAAATCGATGGGACCGCAGTCCCTCGTATTTAACTTTTACCCTTGTTTGGCATATATCAAATAAATTCATCTTTTTATTGATTTATTTTTTTATCTTTTTTGGGTTATATCAATCAAAATTTCTTGGGAGGCTTATTTATAAGTCCTTTTTCAGAACCTTATGCTAGGCTAAGTCCTGTGTAATTTGTTATAGAGTCTCAAGTCCTATTTTCATAAGAATGTATTCCACAAGATCCTAACGTGACATGACACTTACATAAACGTAACGTAACGTGACACCTATATATACGTAACGTAACGTGACACCAATATGAACGTAACGTGACACCTACATAAACGTAACGTAACGTGACACTTATATAAACGTAACGTGACACCTATATAAACGTAATGTGACATTTACATAAACGTAACATAACGTGTCACATAACTAATATCATAATAATTTATAACCGAGTCATAAACAAATTATAACTAATACCATAATAAAATATATATAATCAAAGACCACATGTATTCTAACTTACCCAACCCATAGAATTTCCCATGCAGAATTTCCGAGAAAGATAACTACAAAAATGCCCTCACGCAAACCAAACCTTGACTATCCTTCTCCTATAAATAACCATGACACTAAACCACAACAAGGGCCTTTCGTATTGGGCCGCAAAGTGCTGTCTATTTTTTATATGCTATTCATTAACTGAATACATAAGGTAAATTACACTTTATTTCCCTAAAGTACAATCTGTTTCACTTTGATTTTTAAAATATTTACTTTCTCAATTTGATTCTTAACATTTTCACACGCTTCCTATACAGGATGGAATTGCACCTTACACAGATGAAGTTGCACCATACAACACACCTTGGCCTTGACTTTAAAAAACAAAAACAAACCACATATGCTCTACGTTCTTCTTTACAAAAAGGTCCATCAACAAGTTTTTATTGAAAAAAAAATAAAAAAATTCAAAAATAAATAAAATTAATTTCCTATATAAAAATTCAATGTTACCATAGATCATAGGTGTCACGTTACGTTTATGTAGGTGTCACATTACGTTACGTTTATGTAGATATGTCACGTTACGTTTATATAGGTGTCACGTTACGTTTATGTAGGTGTCACGTTACGTTACGTTTATGTAGATGTCACGTTACGTATAGGTGTCACGTTACGTTTATGTAGGTGTCACGTTACATTACGTTTATATCAATTTCCCTATATATGGTTTTATATTATTTATGATATTAACAACTAATATTGAGGGTAAATATGTCAAGAAACTTCCCATAGGACTTATGGGAACATAAGTTTTTTTGTGGGACCAAATGTAGCACAAGTCTCCCTAATAGGACTTCTAAATAATTTTCCCAAATTTCTTCTCTATTTTTTTATCATCTTTTTATAAAAAGTCAAAAAATATACGTATTTAGAACATCTCAAACCAAACATGATTTTGCCCAAGGATATACTCTTTTAAAATATCAAAAACCACCTTATTTGGTTAATTTTGAATTAGATTTGAGGATAAATTATAACACCCTCTTTAAAATTTAAAATTTAAGATAAATTACACTGATACTTTTTGAGATTTGCTCTTAATATATTAATATTCTTGAAGTTTTGAAAATTACATTTCTTTCCTAAAGTTTAAATTTGCATTACAATATGCCCCTTTTGTTAGTCAAATTAACAGTTGACTAACAGTTTTTTGTATGTCAGCAGTTAATTTTTTTCAAACGCCACCTTCACCCTCATGCATTTTTTCCTTCTGGAATAAATTTATTCCTGATTCCTGAATCTCAGTCAAGGTAATCAAAAGACCACTTTCCTTTCAACCTTCCTCTCCTTCCACTACCACTTTTACCAGGGCGATAACCACTACACAACTACAACAGCCACCGTCCCTGCCCACCTCCACATCCACAATGACCACTAGGCCATATTTGTTTAGCGGGGAAGGGACCGGATTGGATTAGTATGGGTCTGGGTGCCACTCACACCTCATTCCGTGATGATTTGAGAGGAGGATTAACAATATGAAAGGCTTAATAATCCCTTTTAAGAAGGAGATTAACTTTGCTAGATTTTGAGTAGGATTAAAAAAATAATGAGTGAATTGAATCTATTTTATATAAAAAAAATTAATTTTTTTATTAAGTGCACCTATTTGTTTTAATTTTTTTTAATATAGAAATAATTTTTTTTATTTATTTTATATAAAAATAATTTAACAACCCATCACTAACAATCTCTCACAATATTATCAAAACAAACACACTTTTACTTAATCTCTATATTAATAATCTCTTTATTAACTATCTCCTCACTAATAATCACATCTAACTGAATCCGTCAAAAAAACATGACATTGTTTCTTGCTTTCTTCACTTCCTTCCACCATCACAACCATAGCATCACCTCCACTACCTTACCTTTTTGCCAGTGTAGCTGATTGATCACAATTCAAACCCACACCCACACAAATAAAAATATCTTCACAATTTATTACTCATTAAACTAAACAAAAATTTATTGGTCAGTGGGGTAAATGAGAGAGATAATTGCAAAGATAAGGAACAAAAAACAGAGAATATAAATTAGACAGATAAAATAGAGAAACATATAACTCATTTTACCAACACACATCTGCCTATAATCATGTTTATATAGATATGTGTATAACAAATTGATACTGCAAACCCAGAAAACACAAACCACCAACATGCTAAACAAACCCATTGTACAGGGCCATTAAATTAAAACATTTTCTTTCTCATAAGTAATAAAAGTAAGGTAGCTCTAGTTAAATATATGAATGAAAATTAGTATTAAAAAAAATCGTGAAGATTCAAGAAGCCTTGAAACTACATGGTGAAATTAATAAATAAATAAATAAATAAACCAACTACAATTTATGGTAAAGTGGTGCGATTTGTGTTTGATGGTTCACAGAAATCCAAGTAGTGCTGTGATATATAGGATTGAGTATTGGTGGGTGGGTTCACACAGATGAGATGATGGGGATGGCTATGGCTATGGCTATGGGATCACAGAGCAGCTCTTATCCAATGGGAAGCTTATGCTTTTGCGCCTGTCCACCACCATCACCCTCCTGTCCTGAATCACTTTCCACCTCCACCCATCACCAACACAAACCACACAAATCAGACTTAAAAAAATTACACAAAATCATACTCAAATCGCATGAAATTACGTACAAAATCATACGCACCGCTACAGAGCAAACACTCACAGCATCGGCGCCAATTTATCTTGTCTTAAAACAGTTTTAGTGCTGACGTGTTTTGAGGCGATCAAGTGTGATGATGGTTGGATTGGAGAAGATGAAGGAGTAAGAGAAAGTCGGTGGTTCGAGATTTTATTTTCGATTGAATTGAGGAATATTATCGAGGACAAAAATGGAAGAGTCATTAATGTCTTTTTCGTATTACTGTGTGTGTTGCCACATAATTTAAAATGAGGTTATTTGATTAAAATAATCCCCAAAAAAAAAAAAATTTCTTTTGTTTAATAATATAAAATGTTACATTCAAATTATAATCATCTAAAGTTAAAAACCTAAAAAATTTATCACAAATAAAAATTTTTAACCTCAAATTAAAATATTAAAAAAACAACTCATATCCCAAACCATCCTTTCATCTTTTCTGTTAGTTTTGTTAGCAGTCAAACACTGACAAGGGGGTCAGTGGAGTTTTTGAAAGGTGGAGGGAAATTTTGTTTTAAGTGCAAACCTTAGGGATGTAGGTATAATTTATCCTAAAATTTATATAAAGGTTTAGGATAAAGATCCGTAGCTCGAATGCTTGGCTCGAAACTGGCTCGAAATTCTTTTTTTTTTTTTTTTTAATTCTTTTCCTTCCCTTGCTTCAATAACAGACAGAGGTCGAGATAGAGAGGAGAGAGAGAAGAGAAGAGGAAGAAGAAGAAAAGAACAGGAAGAGAGGAGGCGATCGGTGGGGAGAAGAGGAAGAGAGAAGGGGGCGGTCGTGATCGGGGTCGGTGATGCCTGATGAAGATGATGATGATGTTGAAGATGATGATGAAGGGCAAATCTGAAGATAAAGGGAATGTTGATCTGGTTTGAAGATGATGGTGATCTAGATCTGCAGAACCTTGTTGATGAACAATTTTTTTTTTTTTTTTTTAATGATCTGGATCTGCAGATCTTGATCTGGATCTGTGATGTTGATGTTGATGATGATTTTTTTTTTTTTTTTTTTTTGATGTTAACCCAGCAGATAAATGCAGACCCACCTCAGTGGTGATTGTTATCCATGCACCTCAAGAACAAACCCAAATTCTGTACAAGAAATCTGGACTGTGGGCAGCCCTCGCCTCTTTTCTTCATCTTCTTCTTCTGTTTTTTCATCTTCAACTTCCAAAAAATGAGAATGAAAAAAAAAAAAAAATTTCTCCAAAACGACGTCGTTTTGTATTCGAGCCAATTTCGAGTTCGGCAGTTTCGAGCTACGTAGCAGTTCCGAAAGGTTTATTTTAGAAAGTTGATTAAAAATTATTTTTTTGGTATTTAAAAAAAATATGTAAAAAATAAAGAGATGATATAACCTCAAATAGGTTAAAAGCCAAAAATTAACTTTTAGCCGAGTTCCCAAACCAAGCCAAAATATGAATTATCTTGTGATTTAGAAAATTATAAATATTTTCTTATCAAAAAATTTTATTTAATAAAATTAACTGAAAAAATAAAATCCTTAATTGCTATATAATAATAAAATTACTTGAATTATTAATTGAAATAAATTTCTGACATCATTAAAAATTGTTACTCTTTTCGTCCTAAAGGTTAGTCTCTTCTAAGGAATTTAATATATATATATTTATATATATTTTATAGTTGAATTATTACATTTCAAAAATATTAAATTTTCAAAATTACCCTTTAACCTTTTTCTTGGAAACATCAATTGTCACAAAGGACAAAATAAAAAAATTCATATTATTTTAGTTTTTAATTTTTAAAAATGAACTAATTTTTTGGGATAACGAAAAACAAAATAAATGACTAATATTTTGAGATGGATGGAGTAATTGATTTGATAATTTATTAATAAAAATGGTCATTTGTTATAAAATGAGAAACTTCAAGGTGGTAGAATGTAATTTTTAAATTATAAGGAATAAATCATATTTTAAGTAAATCTCAAAAAATATATTTATAATTAGGGCTGTAAACGAGCCGAGCCAAACTAAGTTTTTGAATATTCAAACTCGTTTATTAAGAATTAGTCAAACTCGAGGTTGAGTCGAGCTGTAGTCGAGCTTCAAAAACTGAGCTCAAGTTCAGTTCATCAAATATTTGTTGAGCTCGAGTTCGGCTTGATCTCGCTCGATTACATAAATGGGCGAAATTCGAGCTCGAGCTTGAAAAAAGAATAAATTTAAATTAATTTACTTATTAAGATTAAAAAAAATACAAAATTATGAGTAGAATATATAATAATACTTATATTAATAATAAATTTCATCAATCAAATATATAAATTTATACAAACATTAAATATAAATAAAAATAAAATAGATTATTGAAAAAATTATTTAATATTATTAAAAATAATATTTATTTATTTATTTTTATATTCATGAGCCTTATCGAACCGAGCTTAGGGCTACTAAAGCTGGGCTCGATTAATGAACGAGTCTAAAAATCAAATTTGAGTTCATTTATTTAATAAACGAATCGAACTCAAACAAATTTTGAACGCAACGAACTCAAATTATTTTTGAACAATTCAATACGTTTGCAGTTATATTTATAATTTATCCAAGAATTGATGAAGGGATAGTGGTGCCTTTTAGCAAAGAAATGATGGGTAATTTAGCACATTTGAAATGATTTTTTTTTTTTTTTAAATGATGGGGTTTGATTTGAAGAGTTTGCATGATCTGGAGGATGTGATGGCCTCAGAGCCATTAGATTTCGTGAGCGGTCACGATGGCGTCAAGGAGAAAAGATTGTTTGACTGCTAAAAAGAAATTATTTGAAATTGATTATTTTAATTAATTTTTTAATTTTTAGTGAAAAGATAAAATTAAGAAATATTATTTGGTGGTTTTGTTTCTACTTCTTACTGATCATTATACATTGTGCCCTTTATTGTTTTCTAATTATCCAACTTAAAATCGTAAATCTCATATTCTTTACCAATCAAAATATGTTTGGAGCACCACGTTACCGTACCTTAAGACCACCAAATAAATTTTTAAAAAGTAAAGAGAGTGATGTCATAATTTGTATATAGTATATTTGTTAAATTTTTAAGACAACAATCCAGTTATTAATTATTTTAGAATAATAATACTCTTGTGATTTTATTTGCACTTTGACTCTCTATACAAACAGAATTATCAGATCATATAAGGATATTATTACCTTAAAATTTTAATAAATGTGTCATGATTTTACACATTATTCAATTTTTTATAAATTTTTAATAAAATCATAAAAAATATTAATTGTAATAAAATAATAATTTAAGAAAATTAACTATTAAATTTTCAAATTTAAGAAAATAAAATATAAATGAACATAATTGAAGAGGTATATTAAAGTTAAGAGTTCCGATTTAGACTACTAATAGACAATCACTAAAAGTAGCACTAATTATGTAGCAATGTAAAGAGAGAGAGAGAGAGAGAGAAAAAAAAAAAAAAAGGGCCAAATTATCACATCAGTGTGGAGTCCACATCTCGCAACGTCATTAGTGGTCTATTTAGTGGTATTAAATTAGTGGTATGAAATATTTTTGTAAAGTTAAATTGAGTGCATGGTTTTAGGAGTGTAAAACTGACCCGTGGCCCATGAGCAGTCCAAAACCCGTCCGCGGCCCGGAATGGGCTCGACCCGTTTAGACCTGAGCCTAAGCCCAACCCCAGGCCTTAGGCCTGGGCCATCATTTTGAAGCCCGACCCGCTTGGCTTGGCCCATCGACCCATTCAAGACCCACTAAAAAGTTTGGCCCTAGGCCCAGTGTTATTTTTAATGGAAAATAATAAAATTTTGGGGGAAAAAATTAAAAAAATTTGTTTAGGCCGACCCAAGTCCGCTTAAAAAGCCCAAGTCCAAGCCCAGCAACCCCGCCCGAGACCCGACCCATTAGCCCACCCAAAACCGGAATACCCCTGAGCTTGGGCCTAGTTTTCTGGCCCGTGGGCATGCCCGGTTTTTTGCGGGAGCCCTTAAGGCCCGCCATGGGCCCGGCCCCGCCCGAGCCTGAGCCCAAACGGACAGGGCCGGGCCGGGCCAAAATTACACCCCTATATGGTTTTAACATAGGGATGGAATGGGATGTTGCAAAGACGCATAGATAGGAGTAACCGTGAGGTGTAGTTGAAGAACCTTCATGTAAAGAATGATGTTAGGGAAAAATTATTAATTGTTCTAGGAGCATTACGTGGTCATATTTCTTACTAATCATAATTTATCATATTTTTTAATTACTTAATACAAATTCATAAATTTTATTTCACTAATAATTACACCACGGTTGAAATATTACGGGACAGTAACTTAAGACCACCCAATAACTTCTCAATATTAGGTGGGGGTTGATCAGTACGTTGCGTGCATGGAACATGAAAGGTTGTGATAAAATCAATCACTACTTTGTACCATTTTACTTGGTTCCACTAGAGAGATTATTTTATAATACCAATACGTCACATTAGGGTCATGTTTGTTTATCGGTGTAAGTAGTTAGATTGGTTGCTATGGTTATGGATCTCATTTATAGTGTGTTTGGTAATAATTTGGAAGGAAGGATTGATAGTGCGAGGGGCTTAGTAATCTCCTTCAGTAGGATGATTAGCTTGGCTGAGTTTCGCGTAAGATTAAGAAAATAGTGAGTGAATTGAGTCTATTTTATATAAAATTTTTATTTTTATATCTACTTGTTCTCTCCATCTGATTAATGTCTGACTTCGCAAAATTATGTAAAAAAACTGAGCACAAACGAACAACACTAATGCAATTTTGATTCGACATCTTCCTCTGATACCAACGAAACCTGTGATGACCCCAAATTGCAAATCATAATTATGTTCAATCAATTAGTGATTATTGGTAATTGTGTTATAAGCCATGTGATTAGTTGTGAAGTATCCGTCTAATTTGATGAATTGTGTGATTTGTACAGGAAGACCTTTGATAATCCCGGATTACTGGCCAGTTACAACGCTAAACCTACAAGGGTGGGTTTAGGTCATGACAAAACCCTAGCACAACGAAGCAACATCACAACGAGAGTGAAACTGAATCACAATCAAAAGCGTAAATCATGGTAATTGCCAAAACAATAGGATGGTATAAAAAAGAAATGTGTATATCTTTTTTTGTCTGTAATATATATCAACAATACATATAAGGGTATAATAGTCTAATAAATAATGTAAATCAGGAAAAAAAGGACTTCATGAAAAATACATGGGACTAATTAGGTTATAAATTTCCTTCATGGATTTATTGGATTATAACACCTTCAAATGGGACTAATTAGTATCATTTTGTTTAGGGATGCATGTTCATTTATATTTGGATTGTATGCTTTGTTTTTTTTGCTTTCAACTTCATTTTGTAGAATAGATAGAGATACAAGTTTATTTTTGTTGAGTGAAATTATGGTTTTTGTCCAGTAATGCGTTCATATAGAACTCTGTTTTTTGGATGTTGTGAATGTTTACATTGCTCGAACAATGTGAACATTCACATATTATTGGTTATATCATTATGGGGGATGTTTGCATGTTATTTATTGTCATTATATTTGGTGGTGTGAATTTGAACTTGTCTAATCTATAATAATGTGTAATGATGGCAATAAAATTTTCAATTTGGGATTAGCAATGTAAAATATGGATATAAATATATTTTTTGCAAAATGTGATTGTTTACATATCATTGGTTATTTCATGTTTTTGGTATTATGTGGTTATAATGTGGGTGTTCACTTTCTTGTTTATGTATTTTTGCAGCAGATGGATACCTTTATGTATTAGTGCATGTATGCTTATTGGGTGGGTATTTCAGTGAATGTGAACGTTTACATTCACTGAATTTATTATTGTTATGGATTATCATATTTTAATGTTTTGCATTTTATGATGTGAACTTCAACATTAAAACATGTGATTGCATGACATGTAATGTAGAGTGATGATTGCATTACATAATGTGAATGTTTACATATCATTGATTATTGTATGAGTTTTGCATGATTATTATATGGTGTGAATATTCATATTGTAAGGATCAATGTTTGTTGTGAATTATTACATTGTAATGTGTTGCAATTGGTGTTGTGACCATCACATTATTAATCAATGTTAATATTCACATTCATAAATAGTCATACAAGTGCAAATAACATTAACGTGTTATTTTACCAACATACATTTATAATGTGAAAGTTCACATCAACATTTATTTATCACAACTCACATTAAGCCAATTGTTATGTGTATACAAATATAAGCAACCACCAGCAATGTGGATGTTCACAGTGTCTACACTTCGATCGATGTGAATGTTCACATCATTGCTTTTTCCCGTTGGAGTAATTTAGACAATTTAAAATTTTGGAAATATGAGAGATTTTCTCTCTAGGATAAAGGAGAGATGTTTTTTACCATAGAATATATGAGAAATTTTCTCTATGAAATGAGAGATTATTATTATTTTTATTGTGTATTGGTTTCAAAATGGAAGCATGCCTAAAAAAATTTGGAAGGGTGATTTGGTCATATTACCTTAAACAAGACCTAATGGAATATTAAAAATGAAATGAGTTAAATGGAACATAAAATTTAGGGATAGGACTTTCTGAAAAATGGCTTTTTTTTTTTTGCCAAGTACACCTGTTTATTTTAATATTTGTTATATTTTTTTAATATAAAAATAATTATTTATTTATTTTATATAAAAATAATTTAACAATCTCATTACTAATTATCTCTCACATTATCACAAAACAAACACACTTTTACTTAATCCCTTCACTAACAATTCTTACATTAACAATTTTTTCACTAATCATTCTCTTACTAATAATTACATCTAACCTAATTCATCAAACAACGTAGCTTACATGCGTCAGATTGGAAAATTATTTACAAATTTTAGGACAAAATTTATGTGTACTAATTTAAAATTTATTGATTAAAATAGTAAAACTTAAAGCTTTTATTGTTATGTTTTTAAGGCATCGTTTGGGAAGCAAGATTTGAGGCTTTTTTTTGGCTATTTTAGTCACAAAAAACAAAATAAGCTATTTTAGCCACAACAAACAAAACATCACATCCAACTCATAATCATTACACTCTTCTCTCACAAAAAAAGTCAAAAAAGCCAAAAAAGTCAAAAAGCCCTTCCCAAACCAAGCTTTTTAACCTAGGCTAAAATAGTTAAAAAAGTCAAAAAATCAAAAAGTCAACCCACTTCCCAAACCAAGCCTAAGGGATAATTTAACAACTGTGAAGTAATATTTTAAAACCACCAAATAACCACTGTCATGTTTTAAATCAAAAAAATAAAAATAAAAATAAAAAAAGAAAAAAAGATTAGAATGGACAATTCAAATGTTTTGTCCTCGTTTGACAAGTGGATTTTTTTAGTTTTTGAGCTAAATTAATCATAAAAATATAAAATAGGCTAAAATGTTAATAAGATAAAATATCACATTCAAATCATAATTATTTCACTTTTTCTATCATAAAAGTCAAAAAAATCAATCCAAACAAACTTTTTAATCCCAATGTAAAAGTCAAAAAATAAAAAAAATAAAAAAGGTGACTCACTTTTCAAACGAAGCCTATAATGTCTCAAAATAATATTATTTTTAGGCAAAAAAACAAATTTAAAAAAAACAAAAATTTACCCTCTCTCTCCCCCATCATGTTGGAGCACTACATGATGCAAAAGATTCGGCTTCCAAAAATCAAGACAAAAGTATTTGAATTTATTATTTTATCTAATAAAAATCAAGTTGAAGATTACATTTAGTTTTCTAGATTCGTTAAATAAATATTTATATGAAAAATAAAATAATTAGGTGTTGATAAATATATGTTTGAATTATATTTATTTATGAAAATAGATTATAAATATAATTTTAAGAATGACTATTTATTTTTTATAATATAAATGTAATTTAAATATATAGTTATTGATGTTTGATTATTTTAAATTTTTATATGAATATTTTACAATAAAATTTAAAAAAATTAACGATTCAAATTATCGAAATTGGTTGAGAGTGAATCTATCAAGTCCAAAAGCACTTTTAAATGAAAAATGTTTGAGGGCCACAAAATCAATGGCTCAAATGGCTCGAAACTGTCAAAATGACGTCGTTTTGCATCGTTTTGTGCCCAAAACGACGTCGTTTTGACAGTTTCGAGCCATTCGAGCCACTGAATTTCGGGCCATTAACCATTGCTGCTTTTAAATTAGGATGACTATTTTGGTATAAACCAAATCCTATGTATTACCCAACACCACCATATAATTTTTTTTTCCCATTGAAGTGGAAAATTATACCGTGCTCATGGCACCACGTGATGACATATACCCACACATTAATTACAATTCATTCCGCTTTTTATTATTTTCCTTCATTCAATATAAAGTCGTAAATCTTATTTTTTATTTTTATTTTTTTATCAATAAGAAAGATTATGGGATATCACTTGATCGTGGGAGTGTTTGGCTTTGTTTGAGAAGTGAATTTTTTTTTTTTTTTGTGTGACTATTTTAGCCTAGGCTAAAAAATCTCGTTTTGGTTGAATTTTTTGACTTTTTTGACCTTTGTGAGAGAAAAAGTAAAAGATTATGATTTGAAAGTGATATTTTGTCTTATTGATTTTTTAGCCTATTTTATCTTTTGTGACTATTTTAGCCTTTTAACCTCCCAATCCAACATACTTAAATGAGGGCTTTGTGGAACAGTAGGAAAAGAGGAAATTATTCAATGATCTCATGATTTATATTGCAACAATACTATATCTCTCTAATTTATCACCTCTAAATGATCTCTAATAATATGGCATTGAGGTTAAACTCTACATAATAAAATGTTGAACAAATCAAAATTTGATACTTGTTAAACACATCATTAAAAGTAATTTTAAAGATGCTAAATTAAATGTCTCAAATATTTTTTTTATTTAATAATAACTTATTTTAAACACCACCTATACTTAGACCTTGTTTGACAATTACATGTTTTAGTTAAAAAGTCAAAAAATCACTGTAAGTTATCAAATCACTATAAGTTATTGTGGTGATGTGGTTTGAAAATGCTGTTTGACCCAAGCAGACTTTCTTGATCCTTGAATTTACACCTGAAATAGGAACAAACGTTTCGGTTGGGGGTGCCGGAATTAGCACTCCAACGGGCAAGTTAGTATTCTCTCTTTTGGCTGATGCTCCTCCTTTTTATATTGCTCTCTAGGGGCCTACTTTCTTATTATGGACACTCCGTCTTCATAGTTGGGCCCCCAGTTGTTCTATAGGATCCGTGGCCTATTCGGCACGCAAGCTAAGTTCTACTCGGTCACGGCCCTACTCAAACAGATCCGGTCACAGGCCGACTTATCTTCACCGTCTTCTCGACAATCTTGAGGGTAAAGCCTAGTTTAAGCCGACTTATAGACGGCTCAGTTTAACTCGGCCCCTACAATTTCCCCCCAAACATCCGAGTAAGGTCATCCCGATCGGCATGTTTGGTTAATTGATGCATTCCTCTCGGCTACCAGATCAGATAGAAAAACTCTCGAAAGTCGAAAATACGGCGGTTGCACTCCTTTTAGCACTGATTCGTAAGAACAGGCGCGATAATTTAATCATTACAGCTTCTCGCCCCTTCGTACAGTCATTTATTGTTCGATTTGAAAACTGTCCCTCCGTATATTCTTGAATCGAAAGGCTCTCAATTTCTTTTGGCATCCTTCACAACTACCTCCTTCAAGACTTCTACAATTCTGCTCCCCACTGTTCATTTTCTTCTTCGACTTGTAAGTTTTCCTTTCTGTTCTCATTCTGTTCTCATTCCAGTCTCCTGCGTGTTTTATTTTTCAGTACACATTTTGTTTGTATTCTGTCTTAAATGGCGAGGCATTTGAAAGTTCTCCTCTCAGAGGAGCGAGTCATAGCCTTCCGTCATCATTTTTCAATCCCAACGACGTCCACCTATCCCTTGTTGCAGACAGTAGGGTGGACATAGAGAGGGTTGACATAAACACCATTATCTTCCATCTTTTGTCAATCGCTGAGGGTGGAGTCTGATTCCCCCTCCATCCTCTTCTTAGGACAGTCTTGCGTTAAGAGGGACTAATTCCCTCGCAACCTAACGTGAACTTCTATCGAATAATCATAGGTATAGTAGAATTGAATCGCCGACTAGATCTTAACCTAGCAATCCCAGCTATTTGGCACTGCTAGGTTATAGCAAATTAACCGGTCGTCAGGGCCATTACCTTCTAAGAGCCGAGGACGTAGATCACCACTTGGTGACCATGCTCGCTAGCTCTGGCAAAAGGGTTGACGATGTCATGGTCGCCGTCCGAGGCAATTGGGAATTCGGTGAGGGAGAAGATTACCAAGACTTAGTGCCGAGGCAAAAAGGCAAGCCAGGTAGCCGGCTAGAATTGTTATCATTATTTTTATGTCATGCAGGTAACAATTTAAAAAGATCACTGACATCGGCGGACGAAGCCGTTTTTGAGCAAGTGAAAGTGGTCCTTAATTACAAAGGCCGTGCAAACCTTCAAGGACAAGGGCGCGCAACCCACGTTTAGCTGACGTACGACCCAATCTACTCCACTTTCTTGGCCCTCAGATAATATCCTATGCTGAGAGGTGAACGGCAGCTCACTTCACTTATATTCCCTATTTACAAAAGTCTAAAGGATATTGGTGTTGAGGGTTATGACGCCGATGAACAAGCTGCAAAGACGCAATCAGAGGGTCATGCAGAGGATCAGGAGCTTAACAAAGAAATCGAATTAGCATTTGAGTGAATTAGCCCCGACCATCATAACGATCACCTCTCCACCTCTGGCTGAGTAGATTTATCTACTCCAGAGGACGACATCTTCACCGGTTTGGAGGATTTACTTGGGGCCGAATCCGAGGCCGAGGACATAGGTGGAGAATCTCTTGCCCAATTGGCCAAAAGATGAAATACAGAAAGGATGGAGGTTAGGAGACAAGTCGACGGTACTGGTGGAAGCCAAGTAACTCCAATACGCGAAGTTCCTCTAGTACAAACGGCCCCTGAGACGGTTGTGGCTGAATTGGTTCCTAAAGAATGCTAGACTAAAGTCTTGGGAGCCAATATGCCAAGGCAAAAATCACCTACTGATATCGTAATCGATTTATCGGAGGCCAAGGATGGAGATGCTGTCGACAGATGATTTATCTGAGCCATTTGTCATCCAACTGTGAATGAAGAGTACGCCGGTTCTCACTAGTGGGTCGGCCATCAAAGATCCTGTCGTGGCTTTAAGTGTGGCTTCGGCGCTCTCTTTGCTAGCAGACAAGGCTACTTTTCATACCGAACAACATGTCGTCTTGATTGTTTTGGCAATGCAGTCGGCCATATTGGTAAGTTTGTCAAATAAATAAAAGTTTCCAATAAAATTTTCCTTTCTGACTTCGACTAATTATGCCTTGGCTTAATTGTTTTTGTTAGGCGGTGGAAAGGATTGCCAATATCGGCCATCATCATTACGATGTCGTAGAGCGATTCGACATCCTCGAAGGCCAGCTAGAAGAGGAAAAAAGCAAGGCCATAGCTGTTATAGCCGATTTGGCTGTGGCGACAACAAAGGCCGAATCCGAAGCCACGAAGGCGGAAGAAGAGCAAACGAGGGCCGTTGCTGCACAGGAAAAAGCGCAACATGCCAACCTGCTTCGTAGGGCCACTGAAGAGAGGGCAAACTTGATAGACGGCTTCCTCCAGCTGGCTCACGAAAAAATCTCAAAATTAAAGGCTGAGCTTGAGGCGGAGAAGAAGGCGAGGGAGCTCGCTAAGGCAGATGTGGCCAAAGCATTTAATGTCGGACAGCTTAAGGCCAAGGAGTTGTACGTCGATGAAGCCTTGAAGTTTGAGAATCGAGGTTTTAAGCATGGATGGCTCAAAGCTTTGGCGGCCGCTAAGGTGACTCTCGATCAGCCGATTCCCTATGAGCAGTTGGAAATCGAACCACTGGAATTGAATCTAGAGGATTTGGACTTTTGATCGGTTCGTTTTTGTAATAGATAAATTTACCTTTGCTTTTCTTTCTTTGCTGTTTATTTTGTTGATTCCGTTAAATGGTTTAGTTTTTGTACTAAGGCCATTTTCATGTATAAAGTGACGAATGTACTTGTGTAGTTTATTAATGAAAATGTTTGTTTTGCTTATGATTATGTGAATGATAAAGCCTTGCTTGGTTAGTAGAAATGCATCAAAATCGAAATGTGCCACATCACCATACCGAGAATAAATTAAAAACAAGAAAAACATTGACAAGCCAAATAGATTAAAAAGTTGAAAACAAGAAAAACATTGAAAATGCCAAATAGATTAAAAAATCTATGCTGAATACAACAAAAACAAAACATGTTCATGGGGTCAAGTGGGGCACTGTCGTAATTTGGCAAAATATTGAAAAGCCGAATAGATTAATAAATCTGTCCTTGCCCTAGTTGACCACTGAGCATCACCGTCGAATACAATAAAAAACAAAGCATGTTCATCGGGTCAAGTGGGGTACTGTCATAATTCGGCAAAATGTTGAAAAGCCGAATAGATTAATAAATCTGCCCTTGCCCCAGTTGACCACTGAGCGTCACCGCTGAATACAATAAAAAACAAAGCATGTTCATGGTGTCAAGTGGAGCACTGTCATAATTTGGAAAAATGTTGAAAAGCCTAATAGATTAATAAATCTGCCCCAGTTGACCACTGAGCGTCACCGCCGAATACAATAAAAAACAAAGCATGTTCATGGGGTCAAGTGGGATACTGTCGTAATTCGGAAAAATATTGAAAAGCTGAATATATTAATAAATCTACCCTTGTCCCAGTTAACCACTGAGCGTCAACGTTGAATACATAAGGAGCGGCGACGACTGCGGGCGCTTCATCATTGTTGCATCCATAATTAATAAGTGAGGTAGCCATGCGTGTGTGGGGCTTGTGGCCTCTTTAAATAGATACTTCTCAAACCTGGCTGAGTGTGAAAGAAAAAAGAGCACTGCATTGACCTGCGCAAGTTTGTATGTCTAGCAGATTATTCTTCAACAGTAGAGGCGAAGGAAAGACATTAGCTGAACTGGACGTAGAATGAACAACAAAACTGGTGGCAAATCCCATAACAAAAGTATATGACATATTTGATAATTTGCTAGCAGCACATTTCTTAAAATTGCCTAAGGGAGTTAAGATCCCAACTTGTGAAGAACTTAAAGGAAAATTGTACTACAAATGGCATATTTCTTGGTCCTACTCAACTAAAAACTGCATTGTTTTTCAAGACAGGAACCAAGAACAAATTCAGAAAGGGAGACAAAAATTTTCAACTAAAACTGAAAAGGCCATGGGGATTGATACCAACCCATTTCTAGAAATTGAAGAGGCAGAAGCTAACGTTGGCATACCATATTTCCAAAATCTCTCGTCAAAGGAATTGGAAGAAGTCAATGTGCAAATGCATGTTGCTAGCCAGGCTACCTTCAAGAAGAACACAAAAGGTTCACCAGCCAGTGGACAAAGCCTTGTAGGTCAAAGGGTTGGCTCCAGTGAAGAAGCATTGGATAATGACTCCCTCGAAGCAACTGTAATGTAGAGAATGTATCCCAGATGCAGGTCGAGTTACAAATGGCTGAAGGCTCTCCCGATTGATGGGAAGCAGTACTACAAAGATGTGCAAAGAGGCCGTAGGCCAGCCAACACTTATGGCAAAAGGCCATTTCCAATTGGTTTTAGGCAGCAGCCACTCTTGGCTTGACCTCCAGACAACAAGAATCTATTAAGGGGTAAAAGACCTTTGCATGAGATCAAGCCATATAACTACTGCAGGACAGTCAGCAAGCCTGAAAGAAAGCCTGAATTTGGCTCAAGACAAGGCACCAGAGCCAATGATTGGTCTTCAAAGATAGCTTCAAAGATAGTTTCAAAGACAAGAGTAGTAAGCCCAACAACCAGAGCAGTAGGTACATGGGTACCAGGGGTACCTAATTGGTTTGTTATGCAAAACAAACCTAAAGTAATGCCTACCCAGGAAAAGGTTTTTTGAGGAAAGGAAAGGATGATCAAGCCCCATTTGGTAGCCCCAAATAACTGGGTATTACTGAAAAATTCAAAGACAAGGGAACCAGATATGGTTCCTATAATCTCCAGGTCTTAGAGAAGGAAAATGCAGCGAAGGTACACCTAGTACCAGAGAGATTTGAAGGAGAAAAGAGAAAGTACTTCCTTGGCGTAGTCAAAAGGCTAGACAAGAGAAGGCAAAGGTTCAAAGCCTGGTCCCAAGATCAAAAGGAATGCTAGTAGAGAACAATTGGTCAAAGTTCATGCTGAACTAAGAGCCAAAGAGAAATCCAGTCTAGCAGGCCTCAAAAAGGCCTTGATGGAGAGTGATGATGAGATAGATGAAGGAATTGAACTAAGCTAAGAAAAGGTATTGGCTGAAGAGGAAATGTTCGAAGCTTTTATGGTCGAACAGACCTTCATGGTTAAAAAGCCAACAGAGGTAGACCACTAACAAACTGCTTTGAAGGAACCTTACTGAGGTACCAGAATGCAGTATAGAGGATGCTTCCCAAGCATCAAAGCAAACCAATATAGAAGGAGAGCAAACACAACTAGTAGTATAATTTGGCTCATTCCCTTCAATGCTAGTTAATATGGTTTATGTGCTGCCTCAGGAGTTTCAAGCTGAGGAGGAGAACCAAGAAGGCTAGGAGGGTGATCCTATTCCAGTTTCCAGTGAGGATTCACAAACCAGCATGGTCCAAGATGAATCTGAGGTGGCTTGGCCCATGGAAACTGATGAAGAGAATGAAGAGGTAAGCACTAACCTCTCATACCCCTTCGAATACCCTACAGTATCCATGACCCAACATGTTAAGCCCCTATACATTAAGGCTTATTTTGATGGAATAGAAATGGACAGAGTATTGGTGGGCAATAGAGCAGTAGTGAACTTGCTTTCACGATTCTCCTTGAAGAAGTTGGGGAAAAGAAATCCATGGTTGATCCCAACAAGCACTACCATTGCTGGCTTTGCTGGAGAAAAGCAGATGGCTCAAGGCATTCTGCCTATCAATCTGAGTGTGGGAACTAGAGATTATATGACGACATTTTTTTGTCATAGACAATAATGCCAAATATAATGCCTTACTTGGCAGGGATTGGATCTATACAAATAGATGTGTGCCTTTTTCTTTGCATCAGAAAATAATGATAACAATAGGCAATGGGAAAACAAAGGAGATTAATGTAGATCCATAGCCCTTTATTGCCTGTGTAGATTTTGCAGAAGCCAAGTTGTACACTGAAAGGGTGGTACCACTTAGTGTACTAAGTAACTTTGATGTAACAACCGAAGTATCTAGTATGGAAAGTGGCACACCTGAAACATCTAGTACAGGAAAGTACTGATGAGGAGTTCATCATCAAAGATGCTAATGATGCCTGGTTATAGGCAAAATGATCAAGATCAAGAAGCCAAACCATTGGCTTTAATCAATTTTTCAACATTGGACATAGAGACAATAGTCTAGAAGGTGCAGGAAGAAAAGAAAGAAGCCATAGTGATTGGCTGTAGTAAGGGCAACAAAAGGCTAGAGACCTTTGGCTCATGGTAAGTATTGTGCATTGGACATTGAAACTAAAGTCCAAGAACTACAGAAAGAAGAGGCTCTATGGACAGATTTTGTCTATGAAGAAGAGAGTAAGAATGTTGAACCATAATTGATAGGAGTAGAACAAGATGAAAGGGTTGCTTCGAAGATAGAAGAAGTCAAAGGAGGAGCATCAGTGAGTGCTCTAATGCAAGATCCCTTGGAAGAAGTTAACCTAGGGAAAACTTTAGTACAACCCACTTACATCAGTACTTGGTTGGATCTTATTAATAGGAACCAGTTGTTGGTTGTCCTGAAACAATATAAAGTTGCTTTCCTAGTTAATTTGTTAATTAATTAGGGTTTTGTAATATTTAATTATTTATTCGGACTGTAATTATTTATTCGGACTGTATTATTTATTCGGACCCTCCGAGCGAGGGCGCAATTGTAATAAGTGTGCGTGTGTGTGATGTATGTCTTCCAACCCCACGTCTTTCTCCCTTTTATTTACCAGCTTATGATGGTTAGTTTAGGGCATGTTTCAATTAGCATACTTATGCTCGCATGTTTGCATCCATTCATCTGTCTTGCATGCACCGGGCTCGGCGCATCATACTAACTGCATTGTATTTCAATTCCAAGTTGAATACTGTTAGCTGTAGCATCTCATATGCCATTCTTAGAATAGCCGAGCCTATTAGTTGCATTTTGCATGTGTTGCATTAGGCATTTCAGTAGTTAGGATCATGCATGATTTCTAACATAGCTTCTGTTTTGGCTTGGAGTACTCGGTAAGTGTTTATGCTTTAGCATCCTTGCATGTGTGAGTGACTGCCATGATAGCATGCTTACCATGAGGCTATGTGCTTATGTGATATACTGCCTGAATGCCTGTGGGTGAAGGTTGGATTATCTGAATTGGAATAATGCATTGACTTGAGTTTTAAGCCCACTAGATAGTGGCAAAACCATCTTTTCTAAGCCCACCTGAGGGTGGCAAATCCATTTTAGCCTACTTGCGAGTAGCAAACCGTTTTAAAAACAAACATGAATGTTTTGTTCCAATTCAGGCGATCCTCTATACTTGTATGCTGTGCGCATCACATAGTAATCTAGGCTAATAACCGGAATAAGAGCACATAATGTTTTCAAAACTCGATATCATGGTTAGTAGAGGCCGATCTTTGATCGGGCGAGCGGGGGTCACGAAGTGACCTTCCCCAATCGTACCCAAGTTCCCGAGCCGAGGCAACTTTGGTGATGACGGACACGTGGCCTTAGGCAACGAGTCAGGGTTTCCTAAATTCCCCAAAATAAATATTTAGGTGGCGACTCTGTATCTGGCAAAGCAGTCCATGTTTGGCACTTCTTTCAAAAAATCTGTTTTCAAAAACGATTTGCCGGATTTGGACTCTTTGATGATTCATCGGTCTTGCATTGCACTCTGCGAGATTAGATACAGGACCGTGACATTGAACTGTAGTGAGCCCAATGAACAAAACGGGATTCCCTCCCGGGACGTTCGGGGACGTCTACAGTTTCTGGCGACTCTGCTGGGTTAGAGAACTTGACTCGAACTCATGATATCTGGTTTTGACTACACTTATGTGTTTCTTTGCATTGCATTTGCATTGGTGCGCCTAGGACACCGTGTTTGCCGTATGCTATTCCTGAACGGTTTGCCGGAGGCTCGCTTCGAGAAGCGTGCCATAAGGCTGACCGGTTGCGGGCTCTGCCACGACGGGAACACAAACCCCGATTTTACCGGGGCACCCTTTTGACCATTCGACCTAGTGCATATCGAAATCCATAGTGACCATTCCAAACTAGGACAGGTTGCTTACCCGATTTTAGGTTGTTTGAAACCGCTGCGTGCGTAGTAAAACCCTAGCTCCTGACAAAATAGGACAGGGAAACCCTACCCCTCCATAGGGGTGTTTTGGCTCTCACTTGCTTGCTATGTGCTTTTAGAGTGTGCCTCTACAGGGAATGCATGTATCAGTTTGCAAGTCTGGGTCTCCAGCCCGAGGGCATCAGTATTTGGGGAATCAATTTTACCTGAGGGTATCGGTTTACAGGCAGAATTTGGGGCAGAATTCAGTAAAGAGTGCAGTCATTCAGCTATGCTCAAGTCCATTCTAGTGAAATCAGGCTGAGATGCTCTCTATTTTCTCTTTTGCTAGGTAGTCTTGGAACCGTAGCTTCAGAAGGCTTCGATATCCCCCAGATTCATTGGACTTGTGTTGATAGACTTTGTCAGGTCAGAGATTCGGTTCAAGGGTAACCAGTTTTCCTTCGCCAGTGGTAAGGCAAAGAAGGGCCAGACAGGGTTCATTGGTTCATCTGATCCGACAGTCACCAGTCACATCATCAGTAGACCCGTGATGGCACAGGGTTCGGAAGAATTAGTGGCCGTGATAGCAGCGTTAAATCAGGGAACTGCCGTGCAGGATGAGACTAATGCTGAAACGCAACGCCCATCTGGGGCATCTGCCTCACATCTAGCTTCGGGGCCCCAGCCGAACTTTGACCCACTTCCGCCAGCTGAAAATTTGCAGGGTCCGGATCCCCAAGAAGGGTTGGCTCAAGCCCGAGTTGTCAGACCCCTGGTGCAGCCTAATGAGAGGCTTTATCCCCTTGATGGTAATGACCTCGATCCGACCGCGGTGAAAATTGCGAACCTTGAGAAGCAATTCAAGAAGGCACAGGGCCTTAACTCCATTCCCGACATTGAGGATGGGCACACCGAGTCTGCCGTACGGCTCCCAGACAGATTCAAAATGCCATATATTGACCGTTTCGACGGGTCTGGAGATCCAATGGTACATATCCGACTTTTCTTGGATGTCCTGAAGCCGATGGGTCTGACTAAGCCACAGAAACTCTCTCTGTATGGAAGAACCCTGTCGGGTGTAGCAGCCACTTGGTACGCTAAGTTGGAGGACAAAGTGAAGCAAGACTGGGAAGAATTGGCTGAGGCCTTTGTCGATCAGTATTCCTACAATACCCAAGTTGAAATGACCATGCAAGAGCTTGAAACAACCCGCCAAAACCCAACAGAGCCTTTTGTGGAATTTGTTGCAAGGTGGAGAGCAAAGGCAGCACGATGACAGATCGCCGCCCTTCTGAGAGGGATCAAGTGCAGATGATGGTGCGAAACCTCGAGCATGATATGTTGCAAAAGTTGATAGTCGCTCCGCTATTCACTTTCAAAAGTTTGCATGAACTGGGGGTTCAGGTCGAGAATGCGTTCAACAGTGGGATCATTCCCAGAACAAGTGAACCGACAAGGAGGGCGATTTCAGGGAGTACCAATGCTGGTAGTAGCGTTATTCCCAAACCCACGAAATCAATACAGTCGCCACAGCCAACCCTTTTGCTAATCCAAGCCTACAAACCGCCGGCCCAGCCCGAGCTCAGGGCAGAACTTTCACCCCCTCTATATGAGCCTGACTAGCGCACTAAAAGTCTTGATGGAAAGAGGGTATCTCAAACCCCTCGATCCTCAACCTCTACCTGACCCTCTCCCAGCCAGACATAACCCTTCCAAGTACTGTGTGTACCATCAGCAGCACGGTCATGGCACCGACCGTTGCTACCGCCTTCGTCATGAGGTCCAAAATCTCATCGACAACCGGACGATAGCTCCACCTTCAGACCCCAATGACCAAACATCTCCTGCCCACCTCAATCTCATCCATATACTACCCATCCACCTTCGACCCCAGCATATACATCACCCCGGCCCATCTACCCAAGCCTAAGGTGTTCATTCCAGAAAGCATGGACTTATGCATGATGGATGCACCTGGACCCCAATCATCTCAAACCCGTGAGCCCACTACTTCTGAGTTGATGAGAATGATTGAAGATCTTCAAGAACTGTGACAATCTGGCCTCCGGACATTGGCTCCCTCATCGACCACATCACATACCGGGAATTTCATGACAAAAGGCTCCCCAATCTTGGGACTGGCTGCATTTGAAGAAAGCCAAACCCTTGGCAAAGGGGAAGCAGGTGGTAAGAACAAGGTAGGGGCAAGCATTGGTCCCCATGAACACCTTCAACGGGCTGTTGAGGCTTTGAAGGCCGAAGGACTAAACAAACAGCAAGTGCTTGCAGTGGTTGCAAAAACTGTGGATGATACTTTTGCCACTCAAGTTGGGGGTAGTCTGAATCAAGGGGCAAGCCGAGACAAGAGATGTTGTACCAGAAACACCCCTTTCAGCTCCAATCCTACACTCGGAAGAGATCATCAAAAGTCAGCACCTACCGACCCTTTCGCCGGTACATCCAACACAACCAGCTCACAACCTGCCAAATACCCACCTCGGGGCCAGAGGGTGTTCACCCCACTGGACATGTCTCTGTCAACGGCCCTGAGGGTCCTGATCGAAAAGGGGCATCTGAAGCCCCTGGAGCCGCGGCCATTACTGAATAAACTTCCTCTCTCCCACAACCCGGCGAAGTACTGTGTCTTTCATCAACAAGCTGGCCATGACACTGACATGTGTCTTCGTCTTCACCATGAAATACAAGATCTGATTGATAAAAAGGTCATCTTCGCGTCAGGTCCTGCAAAGTCTATCGGCACTGGATCGGTGAACTTGGGGGATAATGTGACCATGTGATCGGGGGATGAGCCAGCTGCGGGTGGCGCTCGATTTACTCCAGACGTGGGAATGGCACGCACTGTTTTGAGCATTTGCGAATGCTAGTTTTGTAGTTTCTGACTTGGGTGTTGAGTCAGTTCTGTGGTTTTGTTTTAAGTCTGTCTCTTTGTTTTGAGTCAGTCTTTTTGTTTCGGGTCTGTCTTGTTGTATCGAGTCAGTCCTGTTTTGTTAGAGTCAGGTGATTCCGGGGGTGTTACCTCGGGCATCACTATTTTGTTTTGTGTTTGTCTTTTTGTTTCCTTTTGAGTCTGTTTCTGCCAGGGAGCCAGTTGTGCCGACAGTTATGAATGAACAGCAGTGATTTTCACATTCTTGTGTTCGCTTCTGCCTTGTGCCAGTTGTGCCAGAAGTTCTGAATGAAATGGCAGTGCTTTTCGCCTACTTTTTGTGCCTCGAACTCATTGCATTGACCTAAGTTTTTCAAAACCTTTTGAACACTGTGATGAAAACGAAGAAGGAATTCCTCCTCGGGATTTGCAAAAATTTGATCAATTGAGAGAAAGAGAGGCATGCTAAGCCCTTAATGAATGAAATCATGGTTAGTGTGAGTACTGAGAAGGATCCTGGCTTGATCCAGATTGGTTCCATTGTCTTCCGCGCGAGCGATTAGTCGCTTTCTTAAAAGATTTCAAAAAAATGTTTTGCGCAGTCCTGCGAAGACCTGTGTGGAATCGCTCTTGAGATTGTGCAGCTTAGGATCGCTCTCAGCCTCGAGACTCGACCCCCCTTTGCTTTCCAACCTTGAACCTTAACTCAAAGTGTTCAACGGTCAATCGCAATGTGAGGCCTGTGTGGCCAGATTCGAAGCAGCCCTCGACCTAGGGGCAGAAAAATGTCAGATGTGCTCGAAGAGCCGAAGATGGATCATCCTGCAAATGAATGAAGACTGGCAAGAATGCCAAATCCTAGAAGGGAAGAAAGAAGAAAGCATTGCTGAAGAACAACTGAGTTCCTATCCACAACACTAGGGGCAAATTCAGTCCCCGTGTGATGGACTCTACTTTTACCCTTGAGAGGCTCGCTGGGCCGAAAACCCGGAAGGACGACCCAGGCAAAAGTTAGAGCAAGAAAAAGAAGAAAAAGAAAAGAAAGGAAAATGCAAAAAAATGAAAAAAAGAAAAGAAGAGAAGATGAAAAAGAAGAGAAAATGAAAAGAAAAGATAAAAAAGAAAAGAAATGAAAAGAAAAGAAGAACAAAGCTTGCAAGGATGAAAACCCAGAAAGGGCGGCCTTGGCAAAAGTTAGAGCGCAAAAGGAGAGGTTAATACCCGAGTGTACCTTAACCTCAAATACGTAAGGCTTGATTCCCATCTTTGGGATACGTAGGCAACTTCATTCTGAAGTCCAACCGTGAAACACTTCAAATTCGATTGTGTCCATGTGATGGTTTTGGTCATCTTTGTCTTCTCTGTATCCGAGAGTTCGGTTGTGATCATCACTCTGAAGACTGATTACAATGCGCTGCGGTGCCATTCAAACAAGGGGCAACTTTCCGTTGCCATACAATGTGCTGCGGTGCTATTCAAACTAGGGGCAACTTTCCGTTGCCATGCAGTGCCGTTCAGACAAGGGGCAATTTTCCATTTGTTTTGGATCTGAGGTTGTGCATCTCAAGAGTAAATTCTGTGTCGGTCGAGCAGTGGCCATTTGCAAAAATAGTTTTTGAGAATTTTTAATGAGGTTGACTGATTTTCTCGAAAATTGTTCCATCTTTTCCAAAACTGGACCATTTCTTGGACCAAAAAAAAAAAAAAAGAAAATTTTCAGTGCTCACAACCTAACTTGCATGATTTTCAAAATCAGAAAGTTGAACAAGCATGTTAATCTAACTCTCATGTTGGTCAAAATTGTTTTAGTAGAAAACCAAAACAAAAAATGGTCAAAATAATGAACTAGGGGCACAGTTGAGTCAGGCTTCCTGTCTTTCCCCCGTTGTCAATGTATTTGCCAGAAAGGGCACCATACTTGCCGGAAAGGGCACCCTATTCGCCAAGAAGGGCACAACGGAAGCTAACAGAAAATGGCTGAAAGCTCTCATATCCTCCAAGCAACGAGGTATCAAGCCAAGTGCGAAGCACGAACTGGAATGGGACAGGATATTCCATTCCCTCATCTGGACAGATCTAATCACGTCCAAACTCCCAGTAAGCATCGTCAACCAATGTCAATTGCAGATCTGCTGCACATTCAGCCGCATCACAACCCCTCTGTGGAGGAATTCACTAGTTGTGCGCAGAAGAAAGAGAATCTAGCAGAATGCTAGGGGCAAGAGCCCGCAACTTCTTGTTTATCCATCAACCACCCAGGGGGGATAAAAAATGAGAGATTAAAGAATAGAGAGATGTGCGCTGAGAGAAAAGGTGAGGAAAAGGGTTTTGTGAGAAAAGCTGAGCCTGAGGGCCGAGTGATGTGAGAATCACAAATAAGAAAGGATGGGAAACAATACTCGGAGAAACTGGCTCCTCGTGCATTGAGAGGTCTCTTGCCTTTGTAACACAGCTGAGTGTTGTGTTTGTGTGTTTTGTTTGTCTCGATTCTTGTTTTGAGTCGTTTGAGTGTCAACAGATGTGTTTAGGTCATTTTACCTTGTTTTTCCTTTGTTGAGTTGTGTTTAGGTTGTTCTACCTTTGTTTTCCTTTTTTGAGTCGTTTTGGCTGTGGTCAGTTGTAGGCTCAATACCCAGTTGAGAACCCCTTTTCTTATTTCAATTTCAAAAATCATTTTGTGCTCAGAGTGCCGTGTCATTCTCCACATTTGTGAAAAATAGGATTGGTTCTTTCATAAAGCCGCAGGGTTCAACCCAGGTCATGTCAGAATAGTAAAACAAGGACCTATCTGAAGCTATTTAGGTTCCAGACTGCAAAGCAAAAGAAAAGAGAGAAAATTTGGAGCATCTTAGCATGTTTCAACTTTAGCAAAATCCGAGACTGCATTCCCGGTGCACCTTCTCAGGCCTCGCCGTTTCTCTGGAGTATGAGTGTATCTCAACCCCAAGTGTAAGCTTGCTTCAAGTCAGAATGGCAATCCAAGCAGCACATGTGGTTTTCACATGTAGATGTTATCTTTTGCCAATATGAACAGTGGGTGCCCTTTTAGAGCTGAGTGTGTTGCGAAGTCCTCTAAGAGGCAAATCAGAGGCACCAGAGTACATGTTTGATGCTCCTCTATTGCATAGAATATGAACTTTCATATACACTGTTGTTGCATGCGTGCCGCGCATCGTTATGATTCATGTATAGAACATGTTGCTTTCGATTCCGCATAGAATATGCTTTGCTTGTCTCATGCATAGAATGTGCTTCCATACTTGCATAGAAAATGCTCGTATCTTTTGCATAGAAAATGCCCCCATACTTGCATAGAAGATGCATTTTATCGCACTTTCTTGTGCATCTCACTCGCACTGTCTTGTGCACTTACATTTGTATCTCACTAGCACTGTCTTGTGCATCTTGTGTTGTATCTCACTCGCACTATTTTGTGCATTGCATATCAATCGCGCTGTTTAGCGTATCGCACTGTTTAGTGCATTTCAAAACAATCGCGCTGTTTAGCGTATCGCACTGTTTAGTGCATTTCAAATCATTCGCGCTGTTTTGCGCATCACGCTGTTTTTGTGCAGGTTCAGGTTCACGCTATTTTGCGCATCGCACATCTTGTGCACTTCCGCATTTGTAATCACTCGCGCTTTCTTGCGCATCGCACTGTTTTTGCAGTTTACACTCGCTATTTAGCGTATCGCACTGTTTTGTGCAATTTACTTTCGCGCTTTCTTGCGCATCGCACTGTTTTGTGCATTACATTGTATCATTCGCACTATCTTGCGCATCCCACCTGCACTTGTTAGTGCATTACATTTCATTCGCGCTATTTTGCGCACCTCAATCGCACTGTCTTGTGCTTTGCATATCGCATCGCGCTATCTTGCGCACCTTGCCTACACTTGTTAGTGCATTGCCTTATGCTACCTTGCGCACCATACCTGCACTTGTTAGTGCATTGCATCGCGTTATCTTGTGCACCTTATCTGTATCGCATTGTTTTGTGCATTCACCCTGCTCGTACTGTTTTGTACACCTTTAGCATCGCACTATTTTGTGCTTCACTTTTTGCATTCTTGTTCACTCTCACTCTCTGGTCTAGGAGACCTTAAATCCTCTAAAGGTGCAATTCCTTTGGTTTGTCATGCCCGAACGACTTCCGGTGGTCTGGTATAGCCACCTGTTAGTGTTTGCGGTGAGTTCCTAGGAGACCAACTAGACAGTGGAAACTAGAGTTCGAATGGCTCGTGCCTAGAACGCAAAGGTTCGGGATTTCCGAGACTAAAGTCTGGTTTAAATACCCAGAGGTATATCCTTGGCTTGAAATTTTATGGCAGCCCCATAGATTGAGATAGCATGTGTATGCGCCTCAATTTTGGATACTGAACCAACCTAGTCTGTCACCCTGTTGGAAAATAGGGAAAGCTGCGACCATAGTCAGGAAGAAAAGTAGTACCTGCGGTTCAGCCAAGAAGAAACGAAAGATCCCCAGCAGCATGAGATAAGTCATTGCCAATTGCCCCTGCAAGGCACGATATTGTATGTACAGTTCATTTAAAGCTGGTGCGACCAGACGAACCGGACAGGTATTGTATCTTCTCCGCGTCAGACGTAACGAGAATTGTGATTCTCTTACATTCTTACTGCATGAAATGTAGTTGCTGCTTTGCATTCTTGCTTAAAACTGTTGCATCTATTGTGAATATTCGCTTCATTACAGCTTACTGCTTTGCATGATCATGTGTTACGTTTGACTTGGTGTATATCATTTTACATTTTGCCCCCTGCCTGTGGGCATGCCTGCAGGCACTCTTCTTTATCTTGCCTATTTGTCTAAGTCTTTGGCCTTGTCAAAAATGGGTCGTCTTGGGCTTTGACATTCACTCCCGTCAATTACGACTTCCGAGTTCTGTCAAGAGGGGCAACTGTAGACACCCCATTTTTGACCGACCTTAAGACTCAGACGTCACCAACTAGTGCTCGGTGATGTTGCATATTGTGCTCGTTCTGAGGTTGCGGAGTCTCGGCTGCGAGCCTTGCCTCCGGACTTCGGGGCTCTTTTGTGCTTTGCCTTGGTTTGCGAACCAGGTCCTGTTTTCTCTTTTTCTCTTTCTCGAGGGAGGGAGAGGTCTCGTAGACCATCTCTCAGCCGTAGGCTACGTTTCGTGGTCGTAGGCCATTTTTCCTGTTCGGAGACTAGTTTCCGGTTTTCGGAGCCGTCGGCCGTGTGCTCAGTTCGAGACCGCTTAACTATCTCCGTTTGCTCGGTTTTTGGCACACACCTTGTTTCCTCTCCCTAGAGGGACACTGTGGCCTGAGAGACCACCTTTGTGGTCATACGCCACCTCCG